>SMJT01000096.1:582119-735315 GCA_004349715.1 Crucihimalaya himalaica
TTTTATGCATGAATTTCTTGATGTTTGAAGTTTGTTTTTAGCTTAAAACCTTAGATTTCTTTAGTTCATAGCTTATATATATGTTTAGAGTTATTAAAATCATCTCTTTAGGTTTGAAAACCATGTGTAGTGAGTAGTCTTCTTTTGGATGATTGGTAGGTAGGTTAGGGTGTTTTGATGCTTGATTTATGATATTGATGATTGATTATTGTTTATCCTCATCATAGAATGATCTTAATGCTAGAACTGAGCTTCAAAAGAGATTTTTCTAGAATTGATCGATTCACACTCGAAAGGTGTAGTGAATCGATATGAATTTTCTATGCATGCGCTTCTAGTTCTTAGCCAATGAAAGTTGAGTTTTAAGAAGGATTTGATGACATTTGTGAGTTTGAGTTCATTGTTATAAATCGTTAGGTTGCAATTGAAAGATTAGCTTAATCGAACGGTTTATGAAAGGGCTATGATCACGACAGTGGATTAGTCTATTTAAGTGACTCACGTCATAGGATTGAGCATTGATTGTTTGATTGAATCATCATCTATCAAGTTATCATTCACCTTTGTCCATTACCTTACCAATTATCCATACTTTCATCATTTGAAATCAACCGTTTAAGTTATTAAGTTTGTTCGAATTGCAAGTTATTCTTTAAGTTCATAATCACGTTCTATGTTTCTTGTTATTTTGAAGATTCCTCTCTCAAAACCCAGAAAACGAACTCAACATTTAAGTAACTAAAAAGGGAAATAAAAACCATAGAAATGCTAGAAATCAAAAGATAAATAAGAATCCATAAAGAAAAGATGATTTCTAACATAAAAACTTAAAGATTCATGATACAAATGTTGTTTTTCTCTTCAAGAACAAGAGAGAGAGTTCTATGGTAGGTGATAATTGTTTCATAGTGGAAAACAACATAAAAAAGGGGGGGCCTAAAGTAGTGGAGAGAAAAGGTGAAAAGAAACAATAATTGGTTCGCAGGAGTTGTATCGATCAAGAGTGATCGATACACTTGATCGAAATTGTGGTATCGATCAGAGTTGATCGATACGCTTGGTCGATATTTCTTCTGCTTCATCTCTTTGGCTCCTCCTTGCTTTTAATCTTCATCAAACTCTCCAATCTTCAAGCATCAACTCCAAAAACCTACAAAAGAGATATGCATATGCAAATGCACCTAAAAATGTCCTAAATGATGCTCAAAGACACACTAAATGTAACTAAAATGAAGTATATAAATGTATATCAGTGTCCTCTGAAATTATTGGAAACTATCTGATGAAGAACAGACAGTTGGACATCAGCCAACGAGATACGACTTCTTTCTTTTGCTGTCTTTAACATTCTTCCTCGTATTTTTTCCTCTATTATATTCAATCTTTTTGCAATGATAATCTTATTATCTTTAATTATATTGTATAATTGCCCCACGTATACCTCATATGACAAAGTGACAATAAAAGAGTTGGTTAATGACGGGCAAGAGACGGCTTCGATCCTAAACCTTTGCTATGGCTTGTGCGTTTCCGAGAAACAAGGGCATTAATTAACATTACCGACAAAACGAAAAAGAGAATGAAAGAATCAATCACGATTTATTTAGTTGTGAACATTATATAGTTATAATGTTATATTGTATAATTATAATGCCAATTTTTTTACGCTATAAGAATTTGTATAATTGTGCCGAAC
Organism: Crucihimalaya himalaica; assembly: GCA_004349715.1. Lineage (NCBI taxonomy): Eukaryota > Viridiplantae > Streptophyta > Magnoliopsida > Brassicales > Brassicaceae > Crucihimalaya > Crucihimalaya himalaica. The sequence continues at coordinate 583,816 of SMJT01000096.1, forward strand.
AGAATTAATATATTAGTTAGACTTTAATTAAATAGTAGTTGAATATAACCTATCATTGTGTAAAGTACAAATAAATGAGCGAATTTAGCGTTGAATTATAGCTCCGTATTTATTCTTTGCAACTATTTTTAGGCCACAAAACGTGTTTTGTTGTAAGTATTTTCAATAATGTCGAACTTGGAAAATTTAAACGTTCTTAATTAATCTACTAGTAGTATAATATATTTTGTAAAGTCGAAGTTTAATATATAAAATACGTGTTTTGTTGTAATTCATAAGTTGTCTACTATTATCGTGTTAACATCCGGATTTTAATTCGATATAGTTATTGTTCAAACCATAGAAGAAAAGATGGGAGAAGACATTTGTCAAAATTTAATAGTCCAATGCAGAAACGAAAAAAAAAAAAATGTTCAGAAGAAAGGAGACACATAGCATTATAGCAAAGGTACACATCTAAGCCAAAGTAAATATATGGTCATAATGTTCACTGAGGATGTTGGTGCTCGCCGTCCTTAATATCTTAAAGTTAAAAGGAGGTACACATAGCATTATAGCAAATGTACATATCTAAGCCAAATTAAATATAATCATAATGTTTCATTTAAGATGTTGGTGCTCGCCAATCTATATTACTTAAAGTTAAACCATTCAGTAGATTCGGTCTGCAAAATCTGATTTTGTGGTTCATAAAAAAAAACCATAATTTATCTAAATGGAATGGACTGAAGACGTTTTAGTGGAACTTTTGGTCCTAATTAAGTGACAACACTAATCTCGCTTAAATCCAAGCAAAAATACATACTATTGTATTATACTTTTATAATAATAAAAACATACTAGGTAACTGCCACATGGTGGGAAATAAAAGTGAATAAGACCAATTTAATTATAGTGTATAATAGTATTATATAATACATCAAAAGATACGAACACTAAAAATAAAAGAAGCAAAAACAATCTAAATATTTTGAAAATGTATTTATACACCATGAATATTTTTTCACTATATTTCTGTTTTCGTCGGTTATCAATATCTTCATTAGAAAAGAGTTTAACTATAAATATATAAAGTTTTGGGGTTATATGATGTACAATATTGAAGAGAGAATTGAGTTTTTATGAAGTATAATAATTGATAAATGCAATATGTGTATATAAATATATATATATATATATATATATATATATATATATTAGATTAGATCCCGCGTATACACGAGATTATAATCTAATATTTTAAAATTTATGAGAAAAATGTAAATTGAAAATTGAAAAATAGAATTAAGTCATTCGTAAAAGTAAATATATAATAAAATATTGAGAACGTCTATCCAAAATTATTTATTAATAGAAAAACCTAACAAAGTTACAATTATTTATTTATATGATTATATATAACTTGATTTATTTCTATATGAATATTATTTATTTATTTTCAATCATATTTTTGTCTTTTTCAAATCAACATAAAAATAAATTAGAGTTGTTATTTTGAATTTCTTTACTCATTGTCTTTTGGATGATAACCATTTTATGAAAAGTAAAAAACAAAAGCAACCAAAATTAGTGAAAAAATTTATAATCATAAAAATATATAAAAGAAATTTTTTACGACAACCTCATAATAATAAATTAAAATAACTTTTTTTATTAAAAAAACTGAAAATAGAGAAAAATTTAATAATCATAAAAATATATAAATAATTTTTTATGACAACCTCATAATAATAAATTAAAATAACTTTAAAAAAATTGAAAGGAATAGATGTATTACCAATAGAATGAAGTTGAATGTAGGAATATAGGATGCTGTTTTTGAATAGAAAAATGTTTTGTTTGGTGAGAGAATACGAAAGTACTTATTTGTTTATATATAGTTCAATATTTACAGTTCTTTTTCTTTTAAGATTAGATTATTTTTTTAATTATAAAATTTTATTCTTTTTAAGAAGTAGTAGTTTGTATAATTTCCTTATAAAATTTTTATTTTCTGAATAAAGGTAGTTAATTATCTTTTTGTATAGTTTCCTTACAATAATTTTTGACATATTTTCAACTTTGACACATGTCGAAATCTTGAATCGATGGATATGACATGTGTCGCGATCATGTGAATTATTAACTTCGAAAACTATACTTTATATAATACTAGATTAGGTCCCGCATATACGCAAGATTATAATCTACGATTTTAGAATTTATAAGAATAAAAATATAAAAAAATTTGAAAAATAGAATTAAATTACCTGCAAATATACATATATAATAAAATATTGAGAATACCTATCCAAAATCATTCACCCATAAGAAATCCTAACAAAGTTATAATTATTTATTTATTTAGATAATATATAGTTTATTTTATATTTATTTGAATAAGATTTATTTATTTTTAATCATATTTGATCTTTGTTTTCAAACCGACCTAAAAATAAATTACTGTTGTTATTTTGAATTTATTTGCTCATTTTCTTTTGGATGATAGACATTTTCTGAAAAGTATAAGAAAAAATAATAGAGATTAGAGATAAATTTAATAATCATAAAAATAGAAATAAATTTTTTAGGAAAACCACATAATAAATTAATTAAATTTTCTGAAAAGTAGAAAAAAATAAAACCAAAATTAGAGAAAAAAATAATAATCATAAAAAATATATAAGTAAAACGATTTCACAACAACATCATAATATTAAATTAACATAACTTTTTAAAATAAAATAAAAAGAATAAATATTTACCAATAAAATTAAATTGGAGATATGATGGTGTTTTTGAAGAAAACATTTTTGTTTGTTGAGAAAATATGAGACTACTTATTTGTTTATATAGAGTTCAATATTTACAATTCTTTTTCTTTTAGAATTAGAAATTTTATTTTTGTTTCTATAGAGTTCAATATTTACAATTTAAAAAAAAAAAAATTATAGTTTTTCTTAATTATGGAAGTTTACTTTTTTTTTTAAATAATAATTTGTATATTTTCTATAGAATTCAATATTTACAATTTTTCCTTTAAAATTAAATTTTCTTAATTATGGAAGTTTACATTTTTTAAGAAATAACAATTTGTATATTTTCTATATAAATTTTTTATTTACCGAATAATGGTAGATAATTATATTTTTGTATAGTTTCTTTATAATAATTTTTGACATTTTCTCAACTTTGCCACGTGTCGAAATCTTGAATCAATGAATATGACATGTGTCACCATCCTATGAGTTACTAACTTTTAAAAACCCTTTTTTATATAATAAGATTGTACTAGATTAGGTCTCGCGTATACGCGGAATTATATTCTAATATTTTTAAAAATATAAAAAAACAAAATAGAAAATTTGAAACGCTTACCCAAAATCATTCACCAATATAAAAACCTAACAAAATTACAACTATTTATTTGTTTTGATTAAACATAGTTTGAGTTATTTATATTTGAATAAGATTTATTTATTTTAATCATATTTGACTTTTCTTTTTCTTTTTCAAATCGATATAAAAATAAATTAGTGTTGTTATTTTGAATTTCTTTGCTCATTGTTTTTTTCGATGATAGTTATTTTCTGAAAATTAGAATAAAAATCAACCGAGATTAGAAAAAAATTTGATAATCATAAAAATATATAAATAATGTTTTTTATGACAACCTTATAACTATAAATTAAAATTACTTTTAAACATTTAAAGGAATAGATGTTTTTACCAATAGAATGAAGTTGAAGTTAGGATGATGCTTTTAAAAAATAGTATTTTGTTTGTTGAGAAAATATGAGACTATTTATTTGTTTATATAGAGTTTAATATTTACAAATATTATTTTATTTAGGAATAGAAATTTTCTTAACTATGCAAGTTTATTCTTTTTAAGAATTAGTAATTTGTATAATTTTCTTATAATTTTTATATTTTCTGAATAATGATAGTTAATTATATTTTTGTATAATTTCTTTATTGTAATATTTGAAATTTTTTTAATTTTGACATGTGTCGAAATTTTAAACCGATAAACATGATACATGTTGCGATCTCGTGAGTTACTAACTTTGAAAACTGTACTTTATATAATAAAATATATATATATATATACATGTTATGGTATATATTTTATTATTTCTAAACGTGAAATATAGTATATTTCCTTTTCAATCAAATTTATATAATTTATATTTTATTAAAAACTAAATGACATATTTTTTAATTAACTAGATTTATTAAAAGTACATGGATAATTAACCATCTTGAGTTTGAGTAAAAACTCTTTTCATTTTTGTTATAATATATAAGATTCCTTGTTAGAGTTTATAGTATGTAGCTTTTTCACCTCAAAAAGAGAAATTATGCTAGGAAAACAATTGAAAAAATTACTTCTAATGCAAAATATATATATATATATAACTAATTTTGTTTTCTATTTATAGTAACTCCCACACCTAATGTTCTGCATATCTTGGCTTTCTGGTTACCTCCCTAAATCTCCTATTTTTTTTTTTTCATTTACATATTACTCCTTTTGTTTCATTTTAAATGTAATTGAAGAAAAACAATTTGTTGCAAAATAAATGTTATTCTTGTTTCTTTAGATAAAAATTACCACTATTTTTTTTTTTATGTTATCCAATTAATTTTAGTTAAAAATATTTGGTAAAATATTGAAATAAATGATGAAAAATGAAATTATAAAAAATATTTTATTTGATGTCTTAATTAGTGTGCAAAATCTTTAAATTACATATGAAATGAAACAGACGGAGTATTAGTTTTTTTTTTGTGATTGTTTTAGCGAATATGTAATAGCCAAAACTTTTCCCAAACTCATGGCTGCAAATGATCGTGGATAAATAATTATATACCAAGCATGTAATTTTAACAAATTTATGGTGTCGGCATATGTCCTGACTCCTTATTACTTATAATAAGCACATAATAAATATTTTCCATATTTTTCTTAGTAACGTTTCAAAAGCCATAATTGATACATCTTTCAATAGCTACAAAACTTATTCATATCATATCTAATACATTTCAAATGTCTCTCAAATTTTCAACTAGAGTTCTACATATACTTTAAAAAAAAAATAAAGATAGCTCGAATAACCAGGATAATAGTATCTCAACACGATTAACAAAGATAACAACCATATTTACCCTTACGCCTTTAGAAGATGAAAGAAAATATAAAAATCAATTGAAAATTTACTAGATAGTAACAAAATGGTGACATACAGAATAACTGCGGGAGAATTACGGTGCGGTTCAAATAATAACAAAAACGTACAAATATATATGTATATATAAAAAATTTTGTTACTATTGAAAAAGTGTGGTGCGGTGCGGAATGATTATCATTTGGGATCTTAACTTGAAATACGTTTTTTACATAATATTAGTCAAATTAAAAATTAACTATCAGAATTTGAAAAACGTTTATATCACTTGCATAGTTAAACTAATGTTTCATGTGTTTTACAACGAAATGTTTATAGCCAAAACTCTTCAATATATACAACTGAAATGACATTATGCAATTAGCTTTTGTTCAAATCCTCCTGATATTGATGTTCAATATTTCAAAATTAAATATTAAAAATACTATGTCTTTCTTAAGTAAGATTTTATATACAAATCTATTGACTTAAATAAATATGGAACCCCGTTTAAAATAAATTACAAAAAAAAATAGTTTGTTAGAGCATCTGCAAAAGTAACTTCATTTTTAAAGTTATGAAGTTTGAGAGTGTTTTTCTCCAATGTTAAACTTCAAATTTTACTTTAAAAGATACAATAATTTGCATTATAGTCTTTACATTGACCATAATTAACCAAAACCATAAAATTTTTATAAATAACTATAACACATACATTAAAAATTACAGAAAATATTAATTAATAAAACATTATATTATACTATGAAATTACACATAAACAATAACTAAAACACATACACATTACGAGTAAAGTATCAGATTATTCATTAAAATTATTTCTGTAATGATCTCATATATGATCAATCAATGCATTTTGAATTGATAAAATGAGTGTTTTTTTAATTTTTTATGTAAATTCTAAGTTATAAATTGTTGAAATCGAGTAATTAGGGACTAAATTATATATAAGATATTTGAAGATATACTGTCTTTCTTGGAGATGCTGTTAGGGAAGCATATCTGAACTTAATTTCCGAAAGTATTTTACTAATGAGACATGAATTTCTTGTAAGAATCTTTTTTAAGATTTTTTTTCTTTTTTTTTGTTAGGCACATAACGCAAAGTATATACTAAAAAAATTGTCAAAAATGTAAAAAAGGCAACATCAGCATTAATTTGAACTTATATTAAAAACCCAACCTCCTCTTTCCTTTTCTTGTATTACTAAACTAACCTCATCTTTCTTCTTATTACCACAACAAAAAATCCAGTCAGAATTATAAAATCAAAATATAATCTCTCTGTTATAAATACAAATCCCCTCCACCAGTATTGCTCACTTCACATCTCTTTTTTTTCTATATCACTCAAGAACAATGTCTCCAAAAGTTCTACGGTGGTTAAGCCTCGTCGCTGTCCTCTGGCTTCAATCTTTTAATGGCACTAACTTGAGTTTCCCAGCTTACTCTTCACAGCTCAAAGAGTTTCTCTCAATCTCTCAGTTTAAGCTAAATTATCTCTCTTTCGCCTCCGATGCCGGAAAAGTCCTCGGTTTCATCTCCGGGATCGCCGCCGTTTATCTTCCTCTCCCTCTTGTCCTTCTCGCCGGAGGTTCTCTAGGGTTTGCCGGCTACGGTCTCCAGTATCTCTCCATCGTCAAAAAGATGTTTACATTATCGTTTCCACAGATTTGGTGTCTGAGTTTCTTGGCCGGAAACAGTATCTGTTGGATCAACACGGCTTGTTACATTGTCGCAATCAATAGTTTTCCGGTGAACCGTCAAGTCGCCGTGGGGATCACGGCAAGTTATCAAGGTTTGAGTGGGAAAATCTACACCGATATGGTCAACTCGTTTTTCAACTCGTCTCCACGTGAAGCAGCTTCGGGTTATCTCTTACTCAACTCTCTCGTTCCATTGGTCGCTTGTTTCGTGACAGCTCCTATGTTGATGAGACACGGAGGAGATAAAACGACTTCGTCTTCTAAGGATGTTAAAGTAGGGTTCATCGTTTTGTTCGTCGTGACTATAGCCACGGGGATTTACGCGGTGGCTACGAGTCTTCTCTCGGCTCCTGCTGTTTTAGTACTCGTCGGCATTGTTCTGTTTCTTTGTGCTCCTCTCGCTATACCAATTGGAGTTGGATTCAAAGAGCTTATGTCCTCTAGAAAGACCCAACAAAAGGTACACGATCTTGAAGCTCCCGGAAAATTGGAATTCGTAGAAGAAGATCACACGAAAGAAGAAGAAGAATTTGAGAAGGCAATAGTTGGAGTTAAAGAAGAGGTCGAGTGGACACGACTATGGAAGAAACTTGATTTTTGGATATATTTCGGACTTTATTTATTCGGTCCAACGGTCGGGCTAGTGTTTATGAACAATCTTGGTCAGATCGCTGAGTCCCGTGGCTGCACCGCAACCAGTTCCTTGGTTGCTCTCTCGTCGTCGTTCGGGTTTTTTGGCCGCTTGCTTCCTTCCTTACTCGACTACTTCTTCTCTAGGTAAAATCACTTGCTTTTTAAACCCTTTTACCCTTTTGATTAATCAGCAAGATACTAATTATTCCTTAATAATACAACTACGTTGACCTAGCACGTACAATTATAACATATGTTGCATTCCTTGTATCTACGTGTTTGGTCTCATTCATCGAATAACCTTCGACAAATCGACACTTTCTTTATAATCAATCCTCTAGTTTCTCGGAAAATATAATGTTTATTCTAATATTTATTTATTTCTATTTTTGTCCGAATGCAAATTAATAAATTTTATTTTATTCATTACAGGAGCAAATACATGCCATCAAGTCCGGTTTCTATGGCGGTTTCATTGGTAGCCATGGTAGCTTCGTTTTTGCTCCTCCTTATCGACTCCGACATCTCTCTCTTTGTCAGCACGGCGGTGATCGGAGTCTTCTCTGGAGCCTTGACTTCACTATCCGTCACAATGACTGCAGAGCTTTTTGGGACAAAGCATTTTGGAGTTAACCACAATATTGTTGTCGGAAACATTCCCATTGGATCTTTTGCTTTCGGTACGTTAGCCGCTAAAGTTTACCGCGACGGAGCCGCCCTCTACGGAGATGACGGCAAGTGTTTTGGGTTGCATTGCTTTCAAACTACTTTGGTATTTTGGGGAATGCTCTGTTCGTTCGCCGCTCTTCTCGCTGCAGTTTTGTATCTACGCAACCGCAATTTCTATTCGCAGAAGCCATAGAAGAAGAAAAAGAAAAGAAGTTTTTATCGTAAAACGTAGCGTTTTCCGTCGTGATCAAGCAAATCAATATGTTTGGTAACGTCCATATTTTTGTATTTAACCGATGTAAACCGGTTTAAGAGTAATTAACCGATAGTCAGGTTTTTTTGTATATGAATTAGTAAAGGATGTAAAACAAGTAGATAGAGAAAAAGATAATGATGTATATTGAAATCGAATTTTTATAAGGATCCTTTATTTTAACAAAAAAAAAAGATCCTTTACCATTATTGTTATTCTTAATAATTGATTAAGATTAAATTCAATATATTTTTTTGGGTGAATTAATTAGTGCTAGATCATTTATGAGTGCTGAAGAATTAAAAACGACTTTGTTTGATTATTAGTGGAAAAAAGGACTTGACCAAATTTCGGGTGAGTCTAATTAATATATGCGAACATAATATTCTGTTGGTACGTAGTTGATGTTCTTGTTGGTTCGGACGTGGGTCCAAGAAATTTGATCATGCGGCTCTTATTTAAGTAATTTTAATTGTAATGTGAACCAGGTTTTATGGGGACCCCAACAATAATCAATTTACTCTCACCTAAGTCATATTATTTGTATTACTCTATGATGTCCAAATCTTTTTATTGGTAAGTGATTATTAGACGTCGGTTTGAACATATTGCGAGAGAGACGACGTGAACGTTCTCACCCACAAAAGAGATCTGAATCAATATATGGTCGAGATCAAGACATGCATCATGCATGAACTACGCAGAATTTATGATTTGAGCTTCATACCTATATGCAATATACGCCATAAAGCATTTTCAATGTCTTTTTACAGGAAATTTATTTATGTATACACCAAATTGTGTAGCTAATTGGGACATGTATATTTGGTAATTTATACTATTGTTGTTACCAAGTTCTAACTCATTTTCAAGAATGAGTAACAGAGTAAGTTGTATATGATAAAAGAGTTTGTACTAACTTGTTTGTTGAACAAATATGTGTGATAGCTGCAATTAGAGTTAGCTCAAGATTTTAGCTTGATAGTAACACGATATATGATTAGTTTTTCTATTGAATGCTAAAATCCAGGTAACTAATTGTTTGCAATTGTTAATATAAGCTAGATGAAAGGAAAATAAAATAATCTAGATTTTAAAATTTAAGATGTGATTAAATTCAACCAGGTGTAAATAACTTGGAGATAGAAATATATCATTCTTTTAATTTGTTGTCATGATCAATGGTTAAGTCCACGAAACAAGTTAGAATAAATGACACCGTACGTGGCCACTGAGGTGGCCTGGCCAATTTTACACTTACACTTCCAAACAAGATCTGATGTATTTTAATTTGAATAGTCTAAATTCGGAGAACCTTATAAAAAATTAACCAAATTGCACACGGCCTTTAACATGAGTACATGACTACTAGCATGTACCAGCTTGACCCTTTGTACTAGTGATTATTACATAAGCATTTTTTCGTCAACATTTTATAAACATCTTTTTATTGTATCAATTAATAAATTGGTATATCATAAATCATAATCATGGGCACTAATATCATCGATAAGCATATTTTCGATATTGTTTTTTTCGTAAAACGCCGTAAACATATAACTAGAAATGTTGTGTATTAGTGGGTTTTGAATCTATCTGAATTGAAACTTTGTCCATATATCTTGTCGATTTTGGAACTTTAACATGAAAAAGTGCTAAGCAAATTTGGCATTTCTATATTTCAGGCATAACACGCGCTAAGCAAACATATTTGTAATATTTGTTATCAACGGGTTATACAGATCTGGCTTAATGTCTTACAATATGCGGTACTGCAATGAAAAAAGACCCCTAATTTTTTTTAATTTTATACGTTTTTACAGAATTTAGACTATAGTAGTTTAAGTATTTTGGGTCATAATTAATAAATATACAAATAATTTGGATCTTTTATAACAACTAAGCTTGTTAACCCTTTAAAAAAAAATTTACATGCAAATGTTGTATCTTTCAAAATTAATATGAAATCTTAAAAATGTTGGACCTTTAAATTGTTGAAATCTTACAAAATAAGAGAACTAGCATGGTTCAAAAGCTAACTCAGTCCTACAGAAATCAAAGCTCATTCCCTTATAAATTACTTACCAAACACATTTCAAATTCAACAAATCAAATTATTTTTACAATGTCTACATCCAAAACTATGGTGTTTGGTCTCTTCGTTGCGTTGCAATGCGGCTGCAAATGCCACAACGCAGCCGCTTTTCCCAGCGATTCTAATCTTTGGCGACTCAACCGCAGACACAGGCAACAACAACTACCATTTACAAGCCGTTTTCAAGGCTAAGCATCTTCCTTACGGCGTTGATCTCCCTGGCCATGAACCTAACGGAAGATTCTCTAACTGGAAACTAATCTCTGACGTCTTTGCCTCCGAACTTAATATCAAAGAGTTTGTTCCTCCGTTTCTACAAGCGAACATCTCCGACCAAGACATTATCACTGGCGTCTGTTTTGCATCCGCTGGTGCGGGCTACGATGACCGGACCTCGCTCTCGAGTCAAGCGATCTCGGTTTCACAACAACCAAGCATGTTCAAGAATTAAATTGCTCGCCTCAAAGGTATCGTAGGAGACAAGAAAACAATGGAAATCATTAACAACGCTTTAGTGGTCATAAGTGCAGGGCCTAATGATTTCATCTTGAACTTTTATGATATCCCCACGAGGCGTCTCGGGTATCCTACTATCTATGGTTACCAAGAGTTTGTCCTCAAGAGGCTTGACGCTTTTGTCCGGGTAAAAATCTCATATATTTTGTTTCTCTAGGTCTGAGACCGGTAGTTGATATTTCTTTGAGCTAGTTTATATATATATATATATATATCGTGTTGACTCTCGAATCTTTTCCTCTTGTGTGTGCAGGAGCTTTATAGTCTAGGTTGCCGTAATATTGTAGTCGGAGGGTTGCCGCCGATGGGATGTTTACCGATTCAAATGACCGTGAAAATGAGAAACATTTTAAGATTTTGTGTGGAACAAGAGAACAAAGACTCCGTTTTGTATAATCAGAAACTAGTAAAGAAACTGCCTGAGATCGAAGCGTCTCTACGGGGAAGCAAGATTCTGTACGCCAATGTTGATATATCATGGTTTTTACCCTTTTTTAACTATGATATAAATCCTTTTTATTGAGTTTTTCTAGTGTTTTTGAAGTCTTTTAGAGTCTTGTCAGGATTTAGGTATGTTTGGAGCTAAATTGGATCTATTGAAGTTTTCTGGAGCTTTTCAGAGTTGAACGTGGATCAAGCGTTTTGGGAACCGATATGAAGCCTCAATATCGACCGACACCACCTAGTGTCGATCGACACTGACACTTAGAAGGAACGTTGCTCGCTGTTTCTCTATCGATCGATATCACTTATGGTATCGGTCGGTACCGACATCTAAGGAAGAGAACACGATTTTCTACGAGTTTGAAGAATCTACTATTTGGCCCAGAAGACTTTATTATTTGCAATTAAGCCCAAAACGTTTTCTATATAATTAGGTTTTTCAACCACTTTTTGAGAGACACAACTCATACCCGGAGATAGAGATTATTGTAGCAGAGTTTTGGGAGAAGATTTGGAACTCTCTTTGTACTCTTTACTCTATTTCCTTAATACAATATATTTTATTCATGATTTTTATTTCATTCACCATGTCTGAGTAGATTCCTTGTTAGATTTAGGGTTATTTAAATGTATTTGATGAATTGTTAGATTGAACTGAATTGTTAGGAAAAATCTATAGAGTTCTTCATCTAGACTTGTGTTTATTGCTTATTCTAGATTCGCGACCTAGAATCTGATATTAGGTTGATTAATTGGCACGAAAGTGTGATTGATTTCCTGAACTAGTGTTGGATGAGCAAAAGACTTATTCGCAAAGAAATTTAGTTTAGGATTTTGTGAACAATTGAACCTGATCATTAATGCTTGTTTGAATTCATAGGATTTGCAACAAAATTTGGAATTCTAGGTTTAGACATAGATCATCTTCGCAACGAAAGTTGGTTGGTTTTATATTCGTGTTTCAAGTTCAAGAACAGTGCTTAATATATTCCTGACAATCTGTTTGATCTGCAATTCTGATTTATTGGCGAATTTCCCTATGCTTAGCGTTTTCCTCCATTGATCTTACAACCCGTTTTTAATCGTTTGTTATTTTAATTAATTACGTTGATTTTACTTAGTTTAATTCATATTCTGAAATCTATTGAGTGATATTTTGAGTCTTTGTGGTTCGACCCCTAACATACTGCAGCTATTGCTTTAGTACTTTTAGAGTATTATATTTGAGCATATCAAACGTCTACGACCCTCTGATGGACATGATCCAAAACCCTAGCAAATATGGTACTATTTCTTTCTTGTTACGAAAGTCATCTAAATCTCAATCTTACTAATTTATGCAATATATACTCATCGTCGTGCAAATGAAAATAGGATTCAAGGAGACGAAGAAAGGATGTTGTGGAACAGGATACTTGGAAACGACCTTCATGTGCAATCCCCTTACAAAGACTTGTCCGAATATTTCCGATCACTTGTTTTGGAATTGAGGAAGCTTCTTACAACTACCTTGGCAATTTTGTGGATGTTCATATCCGAGGGTGGATTAAGGCTTAAGCCACTAAAATTTACGAAATTAATCAAGTAAAAAATGTATCTCATCTTGGAATTGTCACGGTACAAAATTATGGCCCTATAGAGATATATGTATCTAATGGGTGCTTTATATTGGAAATTAGATTTTCTTTAAATTTGATTGATACTCTCATATTAATATCTAACATATAAATCTCCCCATATATATTACAATTTTTGCATAGGCTACAAAAGATTTTAAATGCATAATCATGATGTAAACTAATTACTTTCTAACTTAATTTGGATCGGATTGGTTGGACCACTTGTTAATCATTGTATTTATATATTAATAATAAAAATAAATTAGAGATTAACTTGTGAGAAAACAGTTGATCATAATCTAATAATTTTCTCCTCTTTGTACTTAGACTGGATCGCGTGATCAATTTTTTTTCTGGAACAAAGTAAAACTTCAAAATTTCTAAGAATGGCAATGAAGTTTAAAAGAATGTTCTACAACTTATCGTATGAAACCAAGAGACAATAAATTCCAACAAAATCGAATTTAATGATCCTTGAAGACGACATGTTGAGACGAAGAGTGTGACTGAGAGAAGCGTTACGAAGCAAAGTTTAAAAAAGAAACATTCAATGAATGATTACATGTCTTCATATCATGTAATGTAATACACAACATTTACTCATTGCTAACTTCCCTACTTAATATTGATTGTGATTTTGATATCTTATGATACAAACTAACAAAACATATCTGACGCATGAGTGACATCAGATATGACGCCATAGGGACAGGTCTCTTTCTCCATTTTTAGGACAACCAAATTTAGCATGGATACATATCGTATGATTTACTTGTGTGTTGTGTGTTCAACTTCTTTACTTTTAACATAGAGAATTCTCATTAAAACCTGCCTAATATTGCTCCTATTTTTCACCTGAAATCTCCAATGCTTTTAACTATTAAAACAAACCTCCAACACAGGATATAATATATCAAAATTATCTAACATGAGATCTCAGGGCACCACATTAGTTTCATCAACGAAAATGTTTTTTTTTTTTTTTTTAACAATGTAGCATTATTAAGCTACGTACGTCGTGACCACAAAAAAAAAAAAAACTACGTACGACCTTAAATTGAAACTACTTTAATAAACAAACTTGTTAATTGTTGTAAAGATTAACGTCGCGTACTTAGAAGTTAGAACCTCATGTTAGATGTTTCTTTTATTCCATTTATTTCGTATAATACCTTCTTGAGCTAATTTCAAAGACAAAGTGAATATCTTTTGAGTGCCTTGTTTCATTGCCTTCAACAAGGGATAAATTGTCTCGAACCTCTTTGTAGCATGCATGCGTACAGAGACTATGCTTGTGATCAGAATCTGACAAAACCATCAAGGTTTTGTTTTAAATCCTTAAAAGGTTCTTATAATGTTAGTGTATATTAATTTAAGAACTTAGACTATAAAATTTGAATAAAATTTGAAAGTGTGAAATCAAACAGTTTTTACGTCGCTCGTAAAAGAAATGAAAAAGTGTGTATGGTGTAGAAAAGATATGTTTCTCATGTATTTACCAATTGACTGTACAATCTATATTATATACCTTTTTTTTTTTGATAAAAATGTGAATATTCATTTTACCAATGAAAGTTAAGGTTATACATGAAACATAATCCATTACATGGTTACATGCCAATAAAAAATTTTAAACATGGAATCATAACACATTCTTAAGTCAAATCATTAGTTCAATCCAAAAGCAAATATGCTCTTGGAATGAGATGAATTGAACAAGATCTAAATAATAAACTAGAACCAAGATAAGAAACAAGAATGAAAAAGAGTACAAAGAAGTAAATAATTTGACGATAAACGAGCATATAATCCTTTCAACGGCAGTCTGAGCCGAGTATGAAAAATGACTCAGCTTATGGGGAAAAAGTTTGAAAGTTGTTTGTATCATACACAAAAATTGAAGATGAAAACAATGACTCTCAGGTGGTTGAAGGTTTATATGAAACAAAACGTAAAGTGGCTGTAAAAATCTTCAATCTATCTCATTGCAACAATGATGAAAACGTGATGGACATTGAGAAAACGTGATAGACATCGACAAGGAGATGGACAACGTGACTAACGCACTTCCAAACATTATTAGGTTTCATGGTTTTGAGCGTTAGGATAATGTTGTTTAGGTCTGTTTAGAGCCATGAAAATACTTAGGGTTTAGGGTTTAAGGTTAATATCTACAAGATAATGCTAAGAAAAGATTGAGGAAACCTACTCAAGTATTTCCACTTGATTGGATGGAGGATGCTATGTGTAATTTGTTGAAAAGAGTGGGCGATCCATCACCTCAAATGATAATTCTACTGAGGTTAGAATTTGATTTTTTAGAACAACTTAAGGATTTGTTATTCCGAAAAATCAAATTCTAACTTAATGATTTGTTATTTTGAACTATATTTGTACATGGAAACATTGAACAATGGTCTGGATTTTGATAGATCATGTTAGGTGTAGTCAAGCTAAACAATAATGCAATGGTATAAATAGAGAACATGCATCAAACAATGTAAAGAGAATTAATCATAGAAGTTTGCAAAATCGTGCAACCAGCTTGAAGATATCTTCCTCATGAAATAATAAAAAGTGATATGTTATACAAAACGTGGTTTGCTATAAAAAACTCCAGAACAAAATTCTACTCTTTAGTTTCACTAAAAGCTCAAATTTTCTTACAATCAATAGGCCAAATTCACACTTTTTAATCCGTACAAACTCTCTATAAATACTAGTGAAGCTAGCTTCAATTAAGAAATGTTAATCATGTAATTCATACAGTTTTCCACCGGTTTTTCTTATGTTTAAGTTGAAAATAGAGCTTTTAGCGTTTTATGGAATTGTTTTATGGAATTGTTTATTTCACTTATATACACAACCTTCAATAGTTATTAATCAAGCCACTCAAAACGAAGATGTGCCCACTATTTGTATACTTGTTCCAATGAACCAATAATCTTTTGTGTTTACTTTTACAATCTACAAAAGAAAAAAGAAAAAGAAAAAACTGAAAAATGTTCCTATTACGCTAAAATGTAAAATGTAGAAACAATATCTTAACATTGCATTCAAATAGAGACCTTAATGTGTGAATCAAAAACAACGTGAAGTGAAAAAAATTAAAATTATTCTCAAAAAAACTTTATCAAATTCAATGTAAATGAAATAAGAATCATAACACATTCTATCAAAAATGCACAAAAAAATAGATGTTAAGACTCTCATAGAGCTTGATGAACAGCTACTAAAACAGAACTCAACTCAACTCTTCATCATCATCTTCAGTCTTCTTCTTCATCATCCATGGTTTCGCGGCTTTCCACTCCTCCCAACCTCTCCTTACATCTTCCAATTCCTCGTCTATCAAACCATCATTCCTATCCAAATGCTCCACCCACTCTTTCCATGGAGATTTCTCAGAATCCAAGAATCTACTCACCTGTGGAACCATCACTGCTCTGTAAAACTCCTCTATTTCCTTCTCTACTTCTTCTGATTCACCCATTGCTTCCATCCCCGGCCTCTCGGGCAATCTCCGCACTTCAAAACTGTTTCCTCTCAGGATCAGTACTTCAGATGGAGCCAGAGGCAAAACGATTCTTGTGAACTTGTTCAGAGATAGTCTTATGATGTCTCTAGGAAGCAGCTCTCTCTTCACTGCCACGGCCGTCCCAATCATCTTCCGTATCTAACTTCCAAACATATTACAAAATTAACAATGATACTGTTTTAGTTACGCTACTATAAGCAATCCATGGTTTTGTATATAAACATTACCTGATGTAACATGAATGATTCTCCCCATATGGAGATCTCGACAAACCCGAATCCAAGTGAATTCTCCAGCTTTCCACTACGACACCGAAACACTTTTCTGAAATGAGCACCACTCAGCTTATCTGTCTCATCTGGCTCGTACAACCATCTTGCACGACTGTTCACTTGAGAATTATCAGAATCAGAAGGAACATGTTCATCAGATACACAATCCACTTCTTTTTCTTCTTCTTCTTCAACTTCAATTTCTCTGTGGTTCTCCTCTGTAAACTCTGAATCTGATGCTTTGATTGATTTTGGATTTCTTGGAGGGCGTCCGTTTCTTTGTTTTATTTTTTGTTCTGATTTCCTTCTGTACCGTGATCGCTGTGTGTAGTTATGGAAAGGATATTCACCCTACAAGAAGAAAAACACGGTGCTAATGAAGCAAAAATGTAACAAACATGAAGTCTCTGATAACCAAAGAAACGATGTAAAGACCCTCACCTCAAATTCTTTTAAAATTTCATTGAAATCCGTAATGTGATAGTCAATCTCATTTGAAGTAAAGCTACTCTTGATTCCAATAACATCGACAGGAAGGAGGTACGAATACTTCCGAAGTGTACACTCCCTTCGAGGATCAAATCTCCTGTGAAGATACAAAGCTATTAGTTCTAAATGTAAAGAGAGTCCAATCTTTTATTTCAAATCATCAAGACTTTTCAAACATATTGCAATAAGCTCAGTTCTCACTCACCTATTTGACGGTAAAACACTGAAAACTCTGATATTCTCAGGAAGGTGTTTGCTAATGCATTTAGCAAGAGCAGTGCCCTGAGGATCATCTTTCCACGCTGTCTCAGGGATCTCCATTTTCAGTGATATTGACGTTGCCAAAGAGTGAACCTAAAACAAGTTACCAATAAACAACAATCAAAGACATACACAGTGAATATATATGCATCAGAAGACAATCATCAGTTATGGAACAGAGCAAAAAAAAAGCTTACTCCTTTATCAGTTCGACTACTTCTAGCCCAACCAATCTTATGAAGATCACCATAGTTACTATCTCTAATCCCACCTGCCTTGTATATAGCAACTTCCAATTCACCCTCAATAGCTACAAACTCAAAATATTGATCTAAATTTAGCATACTAGTGGACATAAAAACAAGATCTTACATAGATTTACAAGGTACCATGACATTGAAAATTGCAGGAAGTCGGGAACTAATAGAAGAACATGGGTTTAGGGTTTATGCTATGATTCATTGTCGAGAGTTAAAATCCAAACTTTAAGACTTAAAACTTACTTTTGAGAGCAGGGTCGTCTCTTTGAATCTGCAAACCTGAAAATGGAGAACAAAGTCACAAACTTTGTAACATAAGAATGCTTCATAACATAATCAAAATCAATCAGGAACTAAAAAATCTTACCTCTGTAATCGGTACCCACGTATCCAATCCGAATGACGACCTTCTTTTTCCGATATGATTCCCATTTATCGGCAAGAAAGTGGTCGGAGTAAACTGAAGAAGACGTTGAGAGTGAAGTAGAAGACGGCTGAAATGCCGCGGAGGAAGAGAATCGTGCTAACGCTGGTGTAACCCGAATTATTCGGGTCGGGTACCCGAAGACCCGCGAAGGAATTGGAATTCGTAGAAACGAGACTGCCATGACCAAACTTGGCT
This sequence comes from Crucihimalaya himalaica, assembly GCA_004349715.1. NCBI lineage: Eukaryota > Viridiplantae > Streptophyta > Magnoliopsida > Brassicales > Brassicaceae > Crucihimalaya > Crucihimalaya himalaica. The sequence goes on from SMJT01000096.1 coordinate 602,361, forward strand.
GTTTCTAGAACCGGGCGTTAACATAAAGCTCCGTTGATTTCCTCTTAAACTGCGTGCCGTTCGTTGAGTTAAACAACGTGTGAGTTTTAGATATATATTAAAAACATCAAGACGTTGGAAAATTGTTTTGACGTTAATCTACCTTTCGATTGAACCCGACTAAAATCTGATCCAAACCTAATCCTTCTTGATCCAATTTATCCAACCGTGAAACACAATAAGTATTACGAACACTTACCTTCTTTTACCGTTAAAGACTGATTGAACGAGACATTTTTCGATGAATTGATTGGAACCATTCTTTTCAATTTCCTGGTGAGTAGCTGTTGTCAACTGATGAGAATGGTGGATGAATGTTAATTAGGGGTGGGATTATTAACCGAACCGAACTAACCGAACCGAACCGAACCGAGATTTTGGATGTTCGGTTTCGGTTATGGATCACGAACCGATCGGCAAGTTTTTGAAAAAACTTTGGTTCGGTTCGGTTCGGTTCTCGGTTAACCGAATTTGTTTTTTTATTAAAAAAATCGGATTATACCACAATTTAGACCGGTTTTATCAAATTTAAACCAATTTTTGTCTATAACCGAACCAAACCAAACCGAAAATAACCGAAAATAACTTAAAAACGGATTTTTTTTTTTAAAAACAAAAGTTCGGTTAATTTCGGTTTTGAATTTCAAAACCGAAATTAACCGAGAACCGAAGTAACCGAACCGAAATTTATTTCGGTTAATTTCGGCGAAATTTAAAAAAAAAACCGAAAAACCGAACTAACGGAACCGAATAACCGAAGTCCCAGGGCTAGTTAATCCGATCAGGATACACCCAGCAGAAAAGCTTAGACTGATCACAATCCCAGAAAAGCAACCAAAACATTTGACTTAAAAGATAGTAAATTGTAAAGACTTATCGCAGTCGGGCTAAAAACATCATATCATATCGCAGTTGGGCTAAAACATAGCTTCAAACAAAAACAAGAGTAAAGACAATACAGAAACCAAAGGTTCAAGTGTACTTCTAGAGTATAAGGTTGACAAAAAAACAAAAAAAAAGGCATAGAAAAGAACACAAAATGACATGCCCATTGCTTTCACTTAACTCGATCCAATCATCGTCTCTATCTTCTTCTTCTTGTCCCTTCTCAATCTGAATCTGAACTTGATTCTAAAAATTCTGGCATCACAAGGGAAGCATTGACTGAATTGAGTACTTTTAAATCATAAACATTAAGATCCTCTACGTGGTCGACAAAGGTGCAAACGTTACAAAGTTCCTTAAACTCTTCACCAAAACCTTGGATTTCAACACGTCGGAGAGTGTTCCTTTCAGGATTGAAGTAGAAAACATAAAACGGTTGTTTAGATGTATACTCGCGCATCGAAAAAACTATTTCACCCCAAGCAGTCACTCCGGTGAAGGAAACGTCATGACGACTAAAGACGAAATTATCATCGCTCAAAGTGTAGGCATATTTCGACCATTCCTGTTTCTCAACATCTTCTTGAACCCACACATGCAACTCATTAATGGCATCAGCCTCGACATCATCCTCGACATAATCCTCGACATCATCCTCGACATCATCCTCGACATAATCCTCGACATCATCCTCGACATAATCCTCGACATCATCCTCGACATAATCGTACGAATAAATGTCGACATCATCCTCCCAATAAATCACAGCTAATTTGCCCTTATAGTTTATCAATCGGCAAAACCTTTCTAAGTCAATAAAGGTGAATTTTTCAGACCTAACATGAAACCAAACTATCACATACTCAGAGGTTGCATCGTAACCATCATTAGCACCACCTAACGTGTCACCTACGTAATACAAAACTCCATTGATGCATATCCCTTCACTTCTAACTTCATGCTGTAAGGGACATTCTATTCTTCTCCACCTCATATCTCCAGATCCTATTGTAAGAATTTTATCATGACCAGGACCAGATGGATAAGCCACGAACAAAACCTTGTATTGCTTGTCAATAGGTTCAAACCCGAAAAAGCTATACGACTTTCTGTAACTTTTAAGATGAGGTAAGACCGCATACCGTCCTGTGTTGGGGTTACAAATCAAAGGGTAACCATCGTACCGATTACCATGGAAATAGATCAAACCAGAGGCGTAGCCACATGAAAAATATTTTGGGTCATCATTATAATGGATCCGGATATCTGGAGAGAACTTCACATGAAATTCGGCGGCTACTACAAGAGTGGACGACGATTTCTCATATGGATTCTGAAGCTGGGGCAACGAGAAGAAGCGCCACACACCTGTTTCTGAATCCAGTAGATTTGCCGAGGCAAAGATGGCGAATAAGAGACGCGGCTTAGCCGAGGATCTGGTCAGGAACAAATTGGTGAAATTTGGACTACCACATAATGAAGCCGCCCATAGATTCGACACGCAACGAAACCTCGCAACTGACTTTGCAGGCAATCTCGACAATATCTGGAGGATGAGATCAAACGATAAGGAACGTGAATTCATGATTGCCGATCCAACGAGGAAAGAGATACGAGTATGTTAAAACTTATACTAAGACCTAGAGAAACGTAGCTTATGTATAACAAAGAGACCTAGCTACCTTAAATTTCGTGTAGTCGGTTAAGAAAAACAAAAATGGGCTAATTTAACGTCCAAGTGGGCCACCAGCTATTGGGTCTTCTTCAGTCACCATCTGCAAATATTAACGCTGCCGTTTCTTAACTTGGAGAAGACATCTCGTGTCGTGTATCTTTGATAGGTGAGGTGCTCTTTGATGTTGTCCGTCTGACTAACAATTTAAATGTTAACAATAGAATGTTGTGGCGTTTGTGGGGAGTATGATGCGGATAGGAGAATGGGTGATCTAAAGCTTCTCTGCATAGCATATGTTACAGAGGCTATATACTTTATCGGGTAGCTACATTGAAGAATGTAAGGTGAACTCATTTCACTTTCGTACCTTCATGGATTGCGCTTACTTTATGTGCATCAACATGCGACTCTTCGTATAGCTTCTGGAGTTTGGGGATTCACATAGTTTTCACAAATTATATCAGACAGCTAGAGCAGCCTAACCACACTAAGGGAGAATCGGTCTGATAAGGCACTTAATGAAGCCTACTCGGGCTTCCCAACAGGGACATGATCAGTCTGTACAAAACATACTTAGTCTACTGTTTAACCGAGAAGTAACAAGATTCACAACGAAGAGAGACGAATCAGAGTACTTGCTTTCAGCTTAGTGGCGTTCTCGGATTATATTCAACCAAAATCGCCAACATTTACGGTGGTTTAGCCGAGATAGCGTTCAGGCAAAGCTGAAGTGAATTTAGCTGATGGGCAACTGACAAAAGCTAGAGAGCAGAGCAGTTAAACGAGTTGGGTTGCCTCAGCAGAAAGCTGAGAAAGAAAGATAAAGAATAGACAAAAATGGTGGCTGCAATTGAAACCAGAGTTAACGAAAGGGAGACTGAACATAAAACAGCCTTGACAGCTCAAAGAAGTAAATGTCAGCTTGGACAGCATGTCTCTGTGCATTTGAGAGAGAATCTGCCATAATCTCATAAGGAACCGGTGAATTCGACATTACTAAGGATTTGATTCCGAAAAGGCAAGAAGACTAGTTCATGTTCTTCCTTTGAATAGATAATCAAACTCTTTGATCCAATCTGTTGCACTCTACTCAAACTGAGAAACACTAAAGAAGTGGTCTATTAAATCAATGCCTATAAGAACCAACTCTGTATCAAAATACGAAACAAGTGAATGAATTACAAACACTTTGCTCTTTAGTGATCTTCATGAATATTGCGAATCGCAGCAGTGATTTTCTTACAATCAAACTCCATCGTCTTCATCCAATTCTCAAAATCTCCAATCTCCTATCAGGCACCAAAAAAAAAAAAAAAACACAGATCCATCATCAACAAAACAAACAATGAAGCGAGATTGAAGATCGACGAGATGATCAGTAAACCTTAACGGCGCTATTAACGGCGTGAGTCACGGCAAGCCACTGATCCGTTTGTTTACCAAATCGCGCCACTGTAACTGCAAGATTTCTAATCTCCGATTCAATCCGTTTCTCGTTGACAAAACACTCCTCCACTCCTCCGTTCACCGTCTTAACTAGTAGATCCGCCGTTCTCGCTGCGTGTCTGATCGCCTCCTTCCTCGATCTCTCTGTTATGCATCTGAGTCCATGTGAATTAACTTGTAATCCTCGAATTTCAAATCCGAATTAGCCGAGGAATGAGGCGATTTACGTACCGGTTTTTTCCCGGAGCTGTAACGACGATCGACGATTGTCATCGATTAGCTGTAGAAGACTCGATTCCAGTGTACCAGACTCTTCTTCCGTTTTCTCCTTCTCTGAAAAAGGTAGCACGCGCCCACGCGCCGGTGTATTCATTCTCTCTCCGGTGAAGTGGTTCAGTAACAACTAATTTTATTCTTCGACTTTTTTTTAGTGTCGTAGCATACAACAGATACTTGTTGCACTACGCGGCGTTTTAGTCTCACGAAACGTCACGCATTTCGTTCTAAATTAGCACGTTTAATTTTTGTTTTCAAAAGGTAACGTAGCAAAATTCATATTTGGGCTAATTACGGAAATAGGCACTTTCCCAGATAAAACTTTTATTTTAGATACTTTCATAATGTGCTTACAAGAATGGGCACTTCTCTTTATTTTTACCCTTGAAAACAAATGAGACGTTTCATCTTGAGATGTGCTCACTCTCCACTTAAAACTATTATTTTGTGCAGCAAAACATTGAATTATGTCAAAACATGTTCCTTAATAAACTTCAATACAAATGTGGAGTAATTGAAAACATCAACAGTTGTCTCCTTAGTCTACATAGTACAATTCAGACCTCATCTTGTATCCGTTTTCCCACTCTAGTCCATCTACAATTGACCACACAAAGTAACCTTCAACATTAACCTTGTCCTCGCTGCAAAAACCCAAAAAGTTATATATGAAGAAGAAACATTCTATCACCTAATCCACAACCAGTCTAAAGAATTAGAAACAGTCTTTTTGGAACTGTGATATGTAACTCACCAGATTGCTCCGTGTAAAGTCATGAGATGTCTCATTGAAACAATGCAACCAAAGGCTTTACACCTGCAAAACTCAATCAAGGGTGCGATTTTAAGCAAGTGTGTAAGGAAATGAGCTGTCAAAACCATTTGCAAAAAGCTCGTTGATACCTTATAAGGAGCAATATACCCTAAGAACTACAACAATGGGGAACCCAAGCAACCGAGTTAAATGCACACTAAATAAGGAGCATTATACTCTAAAAACTTCAGCAATTAGGGAACCCAAGCAATCGACTTAAACACACACGTTGGATTTGGAACTCTTAGCATCAACCTAAAAAAGCTAGATTGCTTCCACAATTCATACCATCACACCACAAACCACAAACATTATCAAAAATTGAAACAAATCAGTGTTGGTTGGTTGGTTAAAATCTTCTTCACACTTATGTTTTTCTATTGTAGTAGGACTATATGGTTTAGCCATCAGTGAAGATAACATGTAAATTACAAAAGAAAATTTTGCTTACGAGCCATAACAATAACACAACAATTAAAGGCTTAATCAAACATACTAACGTCAACGGTGGTGGAGTGACGGCGAGAAATATGCAAGAACCGAGTATCAAAACGGATGAACTCTTTCACGAGATTTCCTTGATTCTTGAAGTAAATTTCTCCTCCGGTATGATGATGACCGGTGATAGTGGAAGGTACCCAAAGCTTATGGAATCATTGAGCACAGACCGGAGTCGGTGGAGCAAGAAACATGTTCTGAAATCGAAATCGGGTGACCCGAATGCTCGAATCGCCGATTAGTTCGACGTAGCTTCTGTCTTTCAGTTCCGGTACGATGGGATTTTAACGGCGATGCTTTTGACGGTTAACGGCGGAGTTAAGATTGAGAGACAGGGCTTCAAATTCCAATTGAGGGAAAGAGAAGAGAGAAAAGGAATAAGGGCAAAACTGTCTTTTACGAAAACACAAAAATGCTTTTTTTTGAAAGCACAACACGATTGTTCCTATTTCGATAAGAAGTTATCTTTTTTGTGCCTTTTCTGTAATTGTTTCGTCATATTTAGCTACACTATCACCACCTAGGAATCTTTATTGGATGTGTGCTTCCCAATTCGGATTGGAGTCAAAATCGAAATCTCTCAAAAGTTTTCGGAATCTCGCTTCCGTGATGCTTATAAAAATTTCACTTTGAAAACTTGTTGAAAGCTTGCGATTCCGTTTTGGAAGCTCACGCTTTCATTTAAAAAAAAAATATCACAAATAATTAAAAAAAAAAAAAAATTATGTAAGATAGATTTATTATACAAGAAAAACTTAAAATAATTTTACGATTTATAAATTTCGTATACTAATCTTTGTATTTTATTTTTAAAAATATAAATAGGAACGACGAAACTGATTAATTAAATTAAATTAAGTAATAAATTTTGAGACACTTGAGGTCAATAGTGTTTTATGGAAAACAAAAAATTGGAAATAATTTTATTTGAAAGAATTAAGTAAAATGAGAATGAATAGAGTGATCTAAATTTTAACTTTGAATTAATTAATTTAATTTTTTGTAACAGAACTTTACGTCATGCTTATAACTACATGAATTTAACAAACATTTGAATTTCTTATATGAACAAAATAAATCCGACCTAAACCATCAAAACCCTAAACGTTCCGTTAAAAAATGCTGACTAAGATTCCACGTGGGAGAACAAGATAAAACAACATCATTTCTTTTAAAATAATCTGTGAAAACATAATGCTTACGCATGACTTGCACTCGTGACATTTGAAATAATTTAAAGAATACTACCGCTGAGCCATGTTAATTTTTAATACAAATGAAAATTTATGTAGTTATAAGCTAGCACAACGCAAATTTATGTGTATTAAAAACAACTAAATTTATGTAGTTTTTCCATACATTGCATGGTAAAAAATGAGTACATATTTGATAATAATGTATTTTATCACTTTATCATAGTCGTAAATATCCGTTTTATTGTGTTTTATTAACTTTTTCTTTGTATTTTGATGTATTTAATGTATAACTAAGTATTTTTACATTTTAGAAGTTCTTTTGTGTTTTTGTGTGTATTTGGTGTGTGTTTTATGTGTTTTTGAATATATTCAGGATGTAATAAAAGAGAGACGCGCTTTTAAATGGAAATGAAGAAAACAACGATGCAGAACCGGCCCCAAATATCTCAAAGACCGACTCAGATGAACACTTTCCACTGCGATTTAGCTTCAACGCTCTTCATGAAAAAGATGGGAAATTGAGTTAGCTTTCCAATGGAAGTAGTTTCAGAGCATTGGAGTTGTGGTTCAAAAGTTATGGCCGATTTAATGAAGACATGTCAAGCCGAGCGGTTCAAAACCGATTTCCATAACCGAGCGATGAAATGGCTGAGGAATGCACTTAGACTCGCGAGCGGTTTGAAACCGCTCGCCCAAACCGATCACCAAGCCTAATATGACTCACGAGCGGTTTGAAACCGCTCCCCAAAACCGCTCGCGGACCTCCTTGCGAACTCACCACCTTAAAAGCCTTAAAACACTCAACCACTAAAAGAGGCACTCATTCTAGAATTCTGAAGTCTTCTCCTTCAATTCTCTCTCAAGTTTTCATGTTTTTATGCTTTTAAAACTTAGATCTACTCTTATGTATTGAAGATTTCTCATTTTTATTTATAAAATCTGAATTATGTCTTCTATATCATGCATTTCTACGGTTTATTTTCTTGATTTGAGCATGTGTGAGTAAATCTCTTTTGGATGGTTGGTTTGGTAGATTTAGGATGTTTGATGCTTGATTTGTGATGTTTAATGTTTGATTATTGTTTATCTTCACACATAGGTTGTTCTTAATGCTAGAAATGACCTTCGAAAGAGAGTTTTCTAGATTTAAGATCGATTCTCACCCGGAAGGTGTTGAGAACCGATCCGACCTATCTATATGTGCGTTTCTATTCCTTAACCAACGGGAGTTGAGTTTTAAGGAAGATTTGATGACAAATATGAATTAGTGTTCATTGTTTGCTAATTGTTTGGTTGCATTCGGAAGTCTAGCTAACCAAATCGGTTTGCGAAAGGATTAGTACCACGGGAGTGGACTAATCTAACTAAGCGATTCATGTCATAAGCTGAAGCGTAGTCATTTGTCGAATTTGTCATTCATTGAAGCATCATTCATTCTTTATCATTTGCCATTCCAACCGTCCATTCTTTTATCATTTGAAATCACCGTTTAAATTGCTAGTTTGCTTTGCATTGCTTGTTTAATTCGAAATTACATTTGTGTTTTATGTTTCTAAGTTGTTAGTTTTCTTGTTCTTATTTGCTTAGTTAATCATCGTATATTTAGTTTCTTATTTATTTACTTTTAGTTACAACATAAAAACCTAAAAACATCAATCGTTTAGCTTGATTAGTTTCCTGTATTCTTAGTGTGTTATCTTTCCTTCCCTGTGGATTCGATACCTAAAGTGCTACATACGACATACCTTTAGGATTGAGGTATTAGAGCACAATAAGTTTAATTGTGCACAAGAGCCATAAAACTCTTGCAATCAATATTACAACTTTTTTTTAGGGATGTGGGTGTGGTAATTCGGCCATTATTGCAGCTGTTTAAATATAGCAAATATTGTAAATATACGTTTAATATATTTTTATATTTTTCAAAAAATTTCCAAAATATAATTACATGAACATAAACTTTGGAGGAGCTAGTGATCTTATAAAGAAAGCCATTTAACAAGCAAAACATGAGATGTAGCATGTAGCCTGTAGGTAATGGCTGGGATAAGAAAGTATTAGTTAATGTAATTACGAAGGCTTGTGGGACATTGTGTAATCAAGATCAGATAATACTAGTACTACTATATTACTATGTCCGTAATTGCGTCATGTGATTACTCTGGAACTCTGTTAGGGATATAAATAGATTCTGTTCGGTTAGGATTAATTTATTGATCAATTAATCGCTTTAAATAATTAAATTAACAAAACCACATTGAATTCTTATAAATTAATGAAAATTAGTAGTACATGGGAATGCTCGTTGCCAATTCTTATATTAGTCAACGCCTCCATTTAATGTTAAATCTGACGAAATTAAATAATTTAATTAGCTCATCACTTAATTAGTCGAATCTCTCATAAGTATTTTCAACTCTCACGACTATATGTTTTAAACCCATTTAAAATTTCTGATTGCACGTGGAATTACAAATTTTCAAGGATATATATATAGGACATATTTATTATTATATAAAGGTTTGTGTTGCTATTTTGATACTACAAATTAAGAAAAATAATTAAATGCTCTATTATGTCTTTACCAAAACGGTTGTTCCTGATTTATTTCTTTTTTATTAATTTAAATATGGGCCAACTGATATTTCTTTTTTTCAGTTACGAAGTAGTATAAAAACGACAATTATAGAATATAAAAAATATATAGCTTTTACTGCATGCTTTGAAGCTAATTAAAATTAAGAAATATAGAGGAAACGAATCCATGTAAGCAATCTTACACATAGCGTGAAAGCAAATCATATCCCGTGTCAAAAAATATAAGCAAGAACATACATGAATCAATGTTTTGTAAGTATTGGTTAAGATAATAGTATTTTTTTTGTCAACATTAGAATTGAATGATAATGGCCGATTCAATATATAACACAAACCATATAAAAGAGAATAGTAGTTTATCGACCAAATAACTCTTGCAAGTTCGAATTTTGATTTGGAATAATGACAATAGAGACGAAAAACCATTGATCCGCTTATTTGTTACGTCAAGATAATAGTATAAAAATTATAAAATAATGTAAAACTTACCCCCAAAAAAATTCTACGCATATCAAACTAATCTATACATATGTTGGTAATATCTCCAATGTCCTTGTTAAAAAGGAATTCTCAAATCTACATGGTTGTCACATAATTCCACGTATTCGAAATGTTCTAGCACAAAATTTTGTTAAATGGAATCATTTTGAAGACAACAGTCTCAACACTATTTATAAGTTAAGGGAAATAGCTGTTGGCTACTAATAACCGATACTATGTATTTGTATTGATCAAAATTTTTGGGATACTTCGTTTAGCAACGATCATATTGCCATAAATCTGATCAGTGTAATAAATTATCGCTAAATTAACATGACTACTTTTGTACTATTATATTTGTACAATTTGATCGATTGGTTTCATAAGAAGTGTTACACTATGTACCATTATCTTATTATGCTACCAATCAAAGCCGACGTCTGTTATTCACTTATTCTCGTAATTCTGTAAAGTTTGTTCAGCTATATATGACGATAATTAATTAATATCAAAAAAGAGTATCTTATGACATACATTCATACAGTATAAAAAAGGTTTAGCGTGTGAGGAATGAATTTATCTCATGTTTGACAAACTCTTTGTAATAATTATTTTTTTTTGGTAACGAGTTTCTGTTTGTAATAATATTACTACTCAATAGTAAAATCTAAAAGTTGAGCACCGTACGTACGTCACCCTTGGATTATACAGACTGATACAGTAAGAAATGTTAAGTTACATCAAAATACATATCAGCGTTTGCATAAAATATGGAATATATATCTACCAACGGAAAATGTAAGCCATAGCTAATCAAATTAATTTATGGAAATTAATCTATATGAATAAAAGCAAAATATATCGCACGCACTATCCTTGTTCCCTAACATGGATCAATATTCAAACTCGTAGCTTATAATAGCTATAATAGTATAAAAGAAAAATATATTTAAAAAAAAACAGAATTTAGAAACACATAATTCTGATTTAATCAAAGTAATGAACATTATTATCACTGGACAGAGAATTACTGTATCCAGCCGCCGAAGATGGAGGAGGATTATACATAGAATTGGTGGCAGATGAATTAGAAGAAGAAGAAGACGACACAACCATCGACGGAGACGGCAAAGAAGCCGGTGGCGTAGGCGGTGGAACAGGCTGAGATGACAACAACCTTGGTGGTCGTGGAGGAGGAGGAGGTGGTGGTGGTGGTGGGAGGAGAATCGCTGAGGCGAGTGCATGATGATCACAGCTCACTGATGATGTTGTTGTAGTGTTGTTGAAGTTGTTGTTGTTTTGGAGGGAAGTGATGGTGGTGGCTTCTCGGTATTTGTGGCGGAGGATGTCTGTACGGACGGTGGTGAGTTCGGTTTGGAGAGATTGAATGTGGTGTTGAAGAGCTGAGATTGCTCCCATGCAGCCGTAGATTGGATCTCTGAGTCTGAGGTTCGCTTCGTATACTAAACTGTTCGCTGCGTCTCCTCTCTGGCTCTCTCCCACTTCCTGCAACACTTTTAGTCCCTAATTAAATTACATGCATGTGCATATTCTAACAAGCCACTAAGGTTTTAAAAGTATATAGGAAAATACCAAAATGTAAAAGTCGTAACCAAAGATGTAATTAAATTTTGACGAAATGGAACGATAGTATTTCTGGATTAGTTAGTTTCGATATGTTATTTGTTTAGATAGTCAGTGATTTGGAAGGTGAATTTTTATAAAATTTAATACTAATACATACTACTAGCATGCTGTTTAGCAGCAACCGACACAAAAAGGTGTAGACAAATTTTGGAGACTTTATTTCGTATAATTGCGCAAAATGGTAAGTTAGTACGTAGTTAATTAAAAAAAAAATAACTGCAACTCCGCATGTTAACAAAATTACGATAAATCTTCTAAGAAAAACATAAATTTTATTTAAATATAACTAAAATATACGTATATGCATATAGCTCCATCAATAATATGTGCGAACTAAAAATAAGATCCATTAATCTAATGAGTAATGATAATGAATTTTTCTACCTATGCCAATTATAAACCACCTAGACTATATAACAAACTGGAAAATTACTGTTTTGAATAATTTGGAAAGAGTCAAACAAAAAGTGGTAGATCCGTTCAACTATATGTCCCCGTTAATGTAGATTTGGAAAGAGTCAATCAAATATGATATATGGATCCAACGAGTAATCAAGGTTAAGAAACCTTAAGCAAATATAATTAATGTAGATATATATATATATATGTAAGTACGTACCAGAAGCATCTTAGAAACGTTACTGGCGCCGAAGACTTTATGAACGGCGGCGAACTTGTGAGGTTCGTGGGGCGAGAAGTAGGGAGAGAAGGGACACTCCTCCGCGCAACGACGGCGGAGGAGCTTACAAGCGGCGCATGGGGTCACGGTGTTCAACGTTGTCCCCGGAGGCACCGCCACGTGTCTCCTGATACCCATCACGGCATGATCCGTCGTGGTTTCGAAGGTTGGATCTTTCTTTATCTTCTTCACGATCTCGTAGTACTCTTCAAATCCTTCCCTGTTGTTTCCATTCATTTCACCACCACCATCAGTTTGATTGATCAATCAAAAAAGATCATTTAAAAGATGTATATATGTTGATTTAGTTATACCTGTCTCTGGACATTCACGCATGCTAATTATAAATTATAAGTTTTTTTTTTCTAGAGCATCAATGGAGGAAGAGAAGAAAGGAAGGAAGAAGAAGAGGAATGCAAGCAATAGAGCTTCTTTAATACGGAGTCATTAGGGTGTATTTAATGATCTTTCTTTATTTAAAATGTGGAAATAATATAGAATGATCTATACTTAATTATATTGTCTAGACTCTATATATATATAAAAATTTGATGTTTTGCTCTTGTACGTTAAGAGCGTTTAAGTTTGGTTCGGAATTTTTGAGTTTTCTGATTTTTGGGTTTAGACTTCTAGAACCCATTCGGGTGTCTTATAATTTTGGGTCAGGTTTGCATTTACCTAAATATCTGAAAATCAAAAATTTTGTATTCGAATTTATTTAAATTATTCGAAAATACTCAAAACTCCTGAATATTTTTATTTGAATATATCTAAAAGTAAATGAAATATCCAAAAATATCCAAATATTTTAGGCACTTAGATTATTACAAGTATAAATATTACCGATTTTTTCTTAGCATGTACCTATATTTCGGACATTTTCGGATAACCGTTCGAGTTTGGGTTCGGATCCAGGTTTTGAATTTGAGACCCGTTTAAATATTTAAAAATTTCGGGTTTGGATTTGAGTCTAGTTTTTCGGTTTGGGTTTTTGATTCGGATCCGAATATTATGCCCAGATATTAATTATCAACATTGGAGTTCAGAGACTTGGAAGAGATTATTTACTCTTATATGCATCTTTATATTTTTAATCAAAGTTCTGATAATTATATACCATCAATAGGTAATCAAATACTGAAACATATACGGCCGACGACCATAATAAAATAACTTGGATTTTGGTGATAAGTTTTACAATGTTCAAATAAATAATGTTTTGTTTTTCCTATTCTGACCATAATTAACAGCAAGACCCAACGATCAAAACAAATCATAAAACATATAGCCTTTAGAGTAGGTGGTTAAAGAAAGTTGGTTGAAGAAAGAAAAAATCAAGAAAAATATGGGGCCATTGTACCAATCCTTGTACTTGTGCTCCAACTCAATAGTCAACACTCAAAATTGAGGATTCTACAATCCGGATGAACCGTACCGAGATGATCAGATTCAAACCGAATCTGGATTAAACAATATCCATTAAAAAAAAAAAAATCTTTGAAAAAGACTAATTTTGGTGCTAATAGTGTAAAGATTAAACTCATTTTGTATGTTCAAGAATTACGTTAAAATAATGGGAGAAACCGAACCTTTTTCATTGTTTTTCTTTGGTCAACCTCTTCAAGTTTAATTTGCTACTTTTATGTGCAATATGTGAAGCTGTAAAAATCTAATACGACATATACATAAGAAAAGGGTTACAAAAGAAGAAAGAAATGCATAATATTGGACATGTGACTACACGTGAAGGATGTTTCCGTCTAAAAACCCAAAATTAAATGCTTAACCTTTTTCTAGTGTAAATCATTGACCGTAATTACAAAATTATTGTTCGTGTTTTTCAATTCTCTATTGTCTAAGTACTCTCACGACTTTAACTTCAAACAAATATAAAGTCAACAACCAACATCGAGAACATGTGGACACTGCCGATCTCATCAATTTCACACCCTTCGAAATCAGAACACAAATTTTCCTTTCTCAAGTGTAAATGTATTCATACATGTTGATGCTCATGTGGGCATATATCTTCTTACTAAAATAATTATGCTATATATATATATATAGAGAGAGAGAGAGGGAGAGAGAGAGAGAGAGAGGGAGAGAGAGAGAGAGAGAGAGAGAGAGAGAGATATTGGTGTTAGAAAGCACCACAAACTAATTAGAGTAGGCAATAATGGAGAACTAGAAACTTAAAAATTCTTTTTTTCTTAATCAACAACATTGATTATGCGATTCAGAAAGTGACAACAGAGATACACTAACACAAAAACACAAATGCTCATAAGTATATAGATTAAATAAGTGTTTGTTTGTGCATCTAGATGCTTAATCTAAATCTTGTATATATCCCATTGTCGTCCATATACCAACACCTCCCAATGTTGTTCGATTAGGCATATTAGAGACCAAAACTCAATGTACCTAGCTACAATGTTTTTTGAATATTTTGGATACTAAATACTGTAATAGTAGTAAGTTTGGACGGTGAAATCATCCAAACTCATCTTACAGTGCTGTTCATTTGTTCATTCAGATGGACCATCTGGATGCAGATGATAATTGATGTTCGTTTAGTGCTTTTATTCGTTTGTTTATTCAGATTGTCCATCTGCATGCAGATAACAATTGATGATCGTTTAGTGCTATTTAACAGATCATCCATATGATTCATCTGGATGTGTTTTGTGAAACTCAACCACAAAATCCAAAAAATTTGGATGAGTTTAATTGGTGCATTCAGTTGCTATTCTTAAAAAAAATATAAATGATTAAAATATCCTCATTTACAATATATTTTTAAAAATATTAATTTTCAATAGATTTCTCAATTTATCTTAAAAATACCATAGATTTGCACCAATTTTTTGAAAACCCCATAAAATCACGGAATGTCATTATTTTTTTGGCGGAACATGTTTTTCTGCTAAAATCGCATAATTGCGGAATATGTTTTCCCGCCAAAACCACATAATCGCAGAGTTTTCCCGCCAAAACCGCAAAATCACGGAATATGTTTTCCGCCAAAATCGCATAATATGTTTTCCCGCCAAAACCACAAAATCGAAGAATATTTTTTCTTGCCAAAATCTCAAAATCGCAGAGTATGTTTTCCCGCCAAAATTGTGATTTTAGGATTTTTGGTTTTGGCTCAAAAACTTAATCTTGTGATTTTGCGATTTTGGCGGAAAACATATTCAGAAAATTGCGTTTTCCCACCAAAACCGTGAAATCGTAAAATTTTGTTTATTCGCCAAAACAATAAAATTACAATTTTGGCAGAAAATTATAGAATTACGTTTTCTAATAAATCAAATTTAATAATCCCGTAAATCAAATTTAATAATCAAATTTGGTATAAGAGTGACTAATAGTCGTATTTTAATTTTATTACAAAACGTATTCAAAAAATATATCGAATGTATAAGTTTTAAGTATTTAATTGTTATTGTAGTTTAAATCATAAACATTATTAATATATAAACATGCCATTTTTGGTCATTTATACATTATATGCATCTAAACGAAGATGAAATTTTTTTGAAACAACACAAACAAACAAAGTTGCTTTCAGATGGTACATTACTACATTTAGAGCAAAACCAAATACAAAAACGAACAATAACCAAATGTATCATTTGAATGGATTATCTGAATGAACAAACGAACATGCCCTACAAAAAAACAAATCTTGATTGAGATTTAAAATCGTATTTTGGTTAGGCTTTTATATATTTACCCTAGGAGAAGATGAGAGACTATTCAAAAAGTTTGAAATCTTTTATTATATATCATAGAAAATTACAACAAAGTTGAATTAATTTGCACACAAATACATATTGTGTATTATTTCTACAACTCTATGAAATTAGGAGACATAGTCAAATCTATAAACTCAGAAACTCTTCGCCTCGTAGACGACCCAGCTCTACAGCTCGGTGATGGAGTCATCAGATCTATCACCTCAACATCAACCTCAGTTGTCGTTGAGGTGAGGTGCCTTCTTCTCCAACAATCTTTCTCCATAGCTTCATCACTGGATCCTACAGTTCCATGTGATACTTCATCTTCAATAATCTCTACTAAGCCAAAACCAGTGAAATTTGCTAATCTGTCATCGAATACAGTCTTCGGTTCTTTATCTATAACTTCAATGGATCCTACAGTGCTATGTGATACTTCATCTTCAACAGTCTCTTCTTCTAATAAGCCTAAACCAGTGAAATTTGCTAATCTGTCTTCATCGAATACAGTTTCGGGTTCTTTCGCTTTTTCAAAATGCCGGTCATGAAGTTCTCTATTACCCGAATACAAGTCATTCCCAGACTGGCTTTGGTTGCTACTATCATCCTTCCCCTCATCTTCATTACCCTCAGAACTCTCTTCCTCTTCGGATTGATAACTGTTATTGTCAACTTTTGTGAAATATGGAAGATCATCCATAGGACAAACTTGGACTTGCATGTGTGGAGGCAGACTGGGAGAAAGACCGCCGTGGTGTGCATACTTTGATGAGAAATAATTGACTGTAAGGTTTAAACTGGTCACCAAGACAGAGAGATATACAAGTTATATCAGTGAAAAGTGTATTTGCAGAGAAGCAAGCAAAGTATAACAACAATAAGCTTCATCACCTATTCCAAGCTGGAAGATTTAACATCGTGTATACAAGTTTGATCTTGCTTGCAAGCCCAGAGAAAGATTTGAAAGCAGCAGCAGCTTCTCTCACTGCCAGAGATTCTCTTGGATGCTGCCAAGCCCACTCAAACTACAACAGAAACTCTCACGTCAGCTTGACTAAATTTAACAGCACAACATTCTATCCTGATCAAAACATTCTATCCTAATCTAAAGCGTGAAGCTTGTGGGTATGGAAGACAAGATCTTTAAGTCGGAATACCTGCAGGGCAGAGACGTGTGTGGGGAAACCATAGATACAGAGGACCATTTCCCATGGACGTTTTCTCTTAGTTCTCCATGCACCACTAGTAATCTCTCCATTGTGCTGCCTTATTCGCCGCCTCGGGTTTACTGTGAACCTGAAAACCAGATATGTAATCAGGTTTTGAACTCACTTCCACAGTTTATGGCAGTAACTTTAAGAAGCAATTCAACAAGTAGAATTGAAATGTAAATGCAAATATAAATTGAATTGAATTGAACAATTCAAACCAGATAAAAGGTTCAGATTGTTAGAAGACAGTCAAATAAACCCAAAGATGTATCAATTTAACTATTCAGATTACACAAGCGGTTTGGTTCTCGACAGCAATAATTCCAACCAGAGATCGATTACTTCATAACAAAACAGGGTCTTTAGAAAAAAAATGCGGATCGAATTGGGGAAATAACGAAAAAGAAGTACCCGATATAGGTGTGACCCTTATGACGAGGGCTAAGAGAGGTCAAGAGGTAACAGGCGAAGAAGCCTTTCCCCTCTTTTCCGGTGACTCCAGCCTCACCGACGGGATCTAGGGTTTTCCGATTTCCCTTTTTCTCTCTCATCTCTCTCTCTCCAATTCGACCGTTGGACGGAACGAGACGACACAGGTGTTTACATCCATTATCCGTAAGGACGATATTGGGCCAACTATTATCGAGGCCCTTTTCATTCGAAATGTCCCAGTTTGAAAAATATTTTAAATTGAGTAGGAAATAATAGTTTTTAGTATTTGAATTTAATGATAAAAATCTTTAACTTTGTTTCTTTCTATTTTTAATGTATGAATTCTTTTTTTAATAAAAAGATCTTGAACTAAAAAAATATTAATAAATTTTACAGAAAGTTTTGCCTTTAACAATTTTTTGTTTAAAGAAGCTAATTGTTGTTTTAAATAAAACAAAACAACATGACATTTGTTTGTAGAAAATTTGATCAAATTTTTAAAACTTTTACGCCATGAATCGGATATCCGATAAATAATTTGATATGGACGAAACGTAGCGAATAGCTAATTCTCCAATTCTAAAAATTTCTGCCTAGACCCAATTGCCTCCCCCCCCTTTTAGTCGCCAGGTCCACCCATTCGTCTCAATTAATGAGTAATCTCTTTAAAAAATTAGTCATCCGATTATTTTCCGCCTAACCCGATTACTTTCCGCCTAACCGGATTACTTTCCATCTAAGTTGACTACTTTCTGTTTAATCTTACATATTTCAATTAGTTTTGAATTGCAAGTATATAACATTTTTTTGTTATTCGGACATCTAGATAGGAAGTTGGTGATATTAAACAATAACTTATGTTCATAATTTTAATAAATATCATAAAATTTTAGGGTTGAAAATATATTTTTATGTGTTTGCTGCAATTTTGAAAACAATAGTATATAAAAGATTAATTATAATGGATTAACATGTTTTTAAAACATAAATTAGCTCTAAAAGTAGTCCCCGATTCTTCTTCATTTAATCTCCGATTTTCTCGTTAGACGATAGTCGGGCGCTCAGGGTGGACCTAACGACTAAGAGGAGAGTAATTGGGTCTAGGCGGAGATTTTTAGAACATGGGTATTAGCAATCCGCTACGTTCCGTCCATATCATTTTATTTATCGGATATCTGATTCATGCCGTAAAAGTTTTAATTTTTTTAATTAAATTAAGAATGTCTTGTTGTTTTGTTTCATTTAAAACAATAATTAGCTTTGTTAAACATAAATATTAAAAGCTAAATATTTTCGTAGAAGGAGGGTTAAATTTATTAATTGTTTTTAGTTTAGGGATTTTTTTACTAAAAAATAGTTCAGGGTTAAAAAAAATGGAACTAATTTGACAGGTTTTTTGGTTAAATTCCCTATTTTAAAGCATTATGTCAAAACAATTATAACAATGAATAACACTAAAAGTTAATAGAATTTATAAGTTACAAAACTGAATAACACTATTTTTGTATGAAATTTTGAATTCTATTATATTCAATTAAATTCTCAAGTTCAATAACCTTTGAAAAGAGCAAAGCCGTTCTAACGATTTTAAATTGTTTGCGTTATGGTTAGCTAAATTTCTGAGATTCGAAATTGGGTATTTAGACTTAAAAGATTAAAGATTAGGATATCCAGTCCGAATCCGCTTCTATATATAAATTTATTAAAGTATATGTATAAGATTTATATACACTTCATAAAAAATGGTTTGATATATCGTCAAAATAAACCATATACTAAAAAGTTGGTACTAATTTTGGCAAATCAAATAATACAATAAATAGAATGACATTACAACACTTCCTGCATATAATATGTCATGCTTTATGCTTCCAGCAAAGCTAATTAATAGAATACATATGCAATTCATGTAAACAAGCATAAAATGGCATGCATAGCATGAGAGAAGATAAAAGATTCAAAAAAGATCTTAAGGACAATAGACTTCAACATAGCATTGCTTGCAAAACAAGGTTGAAGACTACTAAAATCCCCTCTTTATTACTTGCTCGGGTTTATAAAGTTAAATATCATTATAATTAAGACCAATTTCCTAGATTCAAAAAAGAACCATTATTCAAGTTATGCTTGGCAAAGTATTACCCAATAATAAAACAGAGTACATTCCTCAAATCATTAACAAAGCTTCATCCCATAGTTTTTTTTTTTTTTTTTAAGGATAATTCATTCGCTCCTCAGAAGGATAAGATTCATATCAGACCACCGCAAAGTTTTCATGAAGCATTGCTAAGAATATCCAATGTTCTTATTTTGTAACTTGGAACTGTAGTTGTATCTTTTCTTGTTTAGTAATAAGGTTTCACGACCAAAAAAAAAAAAAAAAGGTAACTCTAATCATCATATTATTGGACCAACCCAAATACACAAAGAAACACCACTAAGGAGAATTCACATAACCTCTATAAACTAAGGGAACTAATCTGAATTTCAATATAGATATTTTTTTTTAAGAGTTATTTAACTTCATCAACCACATTTTCTCTATATCTACTTACCTAATTCACACCAAACAACGTAATTTTCCACTTTTTTCCCTTTGCGCCTAAAACCAAAAGGTGGGCATATATTGTACTTTGAGCTATTCAATGATCATATAAAATTTAATTTAAATAAAATAATTAGTGTTATTTTTAAAAATAAAAAATCGGCCAAACAAATGATGAGATGAATAAGAAAGGCTGGTGCTTATGATGATGCTTTAATAATGATAACGATTTCTTAACCTTCACTCGTTTTGAGTTGTAAATTTCTAATCAAGTGGACAATAATAGCTTTTATATCACAAAGAGATGCATGATATTGAGCTTTTGTAAGGTACTGTACATACCTTTTTAACCTTGTCATCACTGGATATGGAACTCCCATTTCAATAATTTCATATGTTCAATAATACAAAATATAATATTGAGTTTAAGAAGCCTAATAGGATAACCAGAAATCCGAAGTAAAAAGGTTATGTATCCGAGTAAAAATGGAAAAGGGAAAATATAAATAGAAGAACATTTTCTGATGGCCCAAAAAAAAAAAGAACATTTTCTACATTATACAAAAGAGTAAGTATCTACAAATGCATTTTTTTTATATCAAAAACACAAAATAGAGATACCTACAATTTGGTACAGTATTTAAATACATATTGTTAATTTATTTTTATTTTCCTTTTTTTGTTCGATGATAATTCTAAAAAAAAAAAACACGTAATAGAAACGCAAATCAACCGAGCCAATCCAACGAACCAAACGCCTTATAGGCGTTTTAATTACAAAAAAACAGCGTTTTTAAAAATAGTAGCGTTTGGCGATGTTCGATCTCAAACGCGAAGAAGTAGAACCCTGAGTTTATCATTCCACATCTCCTTGTAACAATCAGCATCACCACCTCTCCGCCGTGCCTCCACCACCACAAGCAAATCATTCAACCGCGAAATACAAATCCCGATTACAAATTTCCCATTTTGCCCTTCCATTTCAAACCCAAACTCTTCCTCCTTCTTCTTCTTCATCCTCAGCTTCTCCTCTCTCGCAAACCCCTCAACTTCCTCCGCCAATTTCTCCGGCGACTTCTCCGATAAAAACCTCTCCGATTCCCCAATCGAACTGCTACTACAACCATCAAACAAACCCGATAAATCCAATCCCGACGAGTAAGAAATCAAATCAAACGCGTTTAAACTCTTGACAGCTTCCAATTCCAGTTTCTGATCTTTCTCACAATCATCGATCTCGTCGTGGAACTTGATCTGTTTCAAACCTCCTTTAACAAACCAAGGATCTACCAAAATCTCATCAATGGTGATCCTCGTCTCAGGATTAATATCTAGAAGACGAGAAACGAAGCGTTTCAGATCTGGTGACATCCATCGAGGACAACGATACTCTCCTTTATAAATCTTCTTATACATATTCATCAGATTCGGATCGTTAAACGGTAAATAACCGGCGGCGAGAACGAACAAGACGATTCCACAAGACCACACATCGACTTTAGCACCTTCATATCCCTTCTTCGATAAAATCTCCGGCGCAACGTACGCCGGAGTACCACACAAGGTGTGTAACAACCCGTCGGGTCTGATCTGATCCGTTAAAGCGCTAAGACCGAAATCGGAAACTTTTAAGTTTCCGTTTTCGTCTATTAAGAGATTCTCCGGTTTGAGATCGCGGTGGTAAACACCGCGAGCGTGACAATAACCAACGGCTGAGATTAACTGTTGGAAATATCTACGGCTTAGATCTTCACCGAGACGACCGTGTTTAGAGATTTTGTTGAAAAGTTCACCTCCTTTAACAAACTCCATGGCGAAGAAGATCTTTGACTTTGTGGCCATGACTTCGTGGAGCTTAACGATGTTAGGATGAGATAATCGTCTCATGATCGAGATCTCTCGTTTGATGTTGTTGGCTAATGCTGGATTTGTTAAGAGTTTTTTCTTGTTGAGGATTTTCACGGCGACGCTTTGTCCGGTACGACGATCACGTGCGTGGAAGACTTTGGCGAAGGCGCCGCATCCGAGAAGCTTTCCGAGCTCGTATTTCCCGAATAAGGCGGTGTCGCCGCCCGGGACGATCTCGATCTCTGGCATGATTTTAGAAGCCAGAGATCGATTGAGAGATGATGAATGATTGATCAATTAAGATGAGTTCGCTGGAGAATTTGAATCTGTTTCGTTTGCGCGTAATTCAGACGTATGCTTCTTGGAGATGTTTGTTTTTGGTTACTTTTTATGGGAATAAGAATTTTTAAAAGCAAGTGGTTAGGTATTTAAATGGTTGAACGCGGAGGATTTTTGTAAAGGATCAATCAGTAATTAGATGCCTAAATCAGGAGTTTAACTAATTATTTGCTGTCGATTTTTTAAATGGATAATTGACAATTTAAGAAATTTTTATCTTTTTTCTTTTGGAATGTAAAACCGTTTGTATACATTTTGATGAGTAAGAAGTTCAAAGACTATTTCACCTTGGTTCAACTTTTATTTATTCGTCTTATTACTAAACAAAATGATTATGTTTAGAAGAAAAGTGAGAATTACAATGACAATATATGGATCTATACGTGAGTATCAATCAATTTCATTAGTTTGGTCCAAACGCAACAATATTATATTAAGGAGAGAGTTACCTTGATTCTCATTTACGAAAATATATACATTTTTATGAACAAGCCAAACTTAAACGTTAATAAACCAAACTTAAATTAACCTCATTCAGATCACCCTAAGCAACAATATTGACCTTAGATCATCCTCAACACCGTCACTGACCTTCATTTATATCATCTTGATCTTCATTTGCAAACAATATATATATATATATTCATTTACAAAGAAACAAACTTATGTGTAAACCCACTAAAGTTTCAGAAACCAAACTTAAGTTAACCTCATTCAAATCATTCTGAGCAGCAATGTTGACCTAATTAAGATCATCCTCAATAGCAAAATCGACCTCATTCATATCATTTTGATCCTCATTTACGAAATATCTTCATTTTTGTGCACCGACCCAAAAAAAATATACGAAGTTCTAAAACCCAAATTTTAGATGTGAAGGTGCTATATATACTCACATATACGTGATCCCATGTCTCACTTTCAGTATAAACCATTGCAAAATAAACTGTCCCATGAAGCAAAATATAATCGATAATTAATTGCACAAATAATTTAATTCTAAATAATAATTCAATGTTAAATGATATAAGTCATCTGTTAAAAAACCAAAAAAACATGTTGATAGACATGTTTAAAGAAGATTTAGTGAAAACATTTTTTTGATTTTGTCGCATATAAATAGGTATTTAGATCTTCCGAAAAGTGTAGAATTCGTTTTCTAAATTTTTTGTCTGTTCTAAAACCTTTAGAATACACATTCTACGCATTGTACATGTTCTAAAAATTTTAGAACACATATTTTTTCTAAAATTTTAGAATACATGTTCTACAAAATTTGGAACTTGTATTCTGCAAATTCTCTATGTTCTACGGAATTTAGAATACGTATTCTAAAGTTTAGAATACTTATTCTACGATTTACTCAATATTCTACAAAATTAGATTTTCTTTAAAACTAGTAACTGAATCTACAAATAAGGAAAATAAATCTATATTATGTAAATCGAATATATTCTTTAACATTTTTGAATCCACTACACCTTTTTTAAATAAATACATTATATATTACAAAAACATATATATTTAAACAAAATCTTTTGTATATGAAATATTCTTCAAAATATATATTATGTATGTAAAAATAAAAATAAAGCAAATATATGTAGGTCATATTTTCAAATCAATGTAAAAAGTAGTTTTAAATGTATCCAACATTACAATATTAATAAACCAGCCTTTAAACACTATTTAAACCATTATAAGTTATAACTTTATTTTGTAACATATAAAACATAAATTTAAAGATATATATTTTTTGTAATATATACTGTATTTATTTTAAAATAGGTGTAGTAGGTTTTATATAAATGTTTTGTCCGAAATTGTACTCTAGATAACTTTTTTTTTAGATTTTTGTTCATTAATATTTAAAAAGGCATCGGCGAAGAGAAAATAGGTTTTAAGAATTTTTATTTTTATTTTGATAGGTTGTATAATATATTTTTATTTTTATTTTTTTAATGAAAGATTCTATATGAATAAGAGGTTTAGAAATGAAATATGATTAAAATTTATAATTTTGTTATTTTATTTTTATTTATAATTAAGGGCATAATGAGTTTTTGATTATTATAAAACCTATTTCACCAATCCTAACTAGATAAGTTATAGATGGACAATTAGAAAAATAAACATTTTTTTTTTCTAATTTTCTCATATATTTATCTAATTCATTAAATCATGCATATAGAATGGTAAATTTGTGTTAAAACAGATTATGTTTGTTCTATATATATCTTTTTGTACAATCGATCTACAGTAACTGCATTTATTATGCAGAACAAATTCGACCAATTCCACACAAATTATTACTTTCTACTTCTTTTCATCTCTACCTACGCGTGATCTTATCACCTAACACTCTCATAACTCGTCTCGTACTTTTTACATCTAGAACAATTCAGAATCTTGTATATTATGATAGAAAAATGTACATCAATACTCAATAAATAAATGTTTTGTTGATCAGTATTTGCGTGTCTCATATCATGTGGTTTTTATTCAACTCTTAGGTAGTGAAGATAGCGACTTGGTTAGTAAAATTAAATTAACACGAACACATGTTCCACGAGACTGTGGCAGGTGTCCTAATGGTGACATTTGGCAATATACGAACGGTGGAATAAGTCGACGCCGGCTTCCAGCTGGACGGTTCAGGGTTATGGGCCGGCTGTTGAAAAATCGGTGCTGAGATATGTTTCTATTATTTTTTATTAATCTTACAGATTAATTATTTCTCTATCATTTAAATCTGATTGACCAATTATTTGTCTGTTATATAATTATCAGAGAGCTATCTGCGTTTTGTGCAGATAAAATAAAATAATACTGTATGATAATATTTTTGTTTTATAGTAATAGTTATGGTATTTTGCGTTTTTATGTATGTTTATTTAATGGCTATTCATCTGTAACTGTAAATGAGAAAAAAATTTAAAAGTAAACAATTGTTTAGTGATTTCATTTTTTTCATATTATATTTGGTTCAATATTACAATTGATGTTCTGCATTGTTCATATTTGTAAAATATTTGTTTAGATTTTACATTCACTTTTTTTTCGTGTATGTCAAGGATTTTGAAATAACTCATTAACATATTTCTTTATTATTAGTCTGCAAAAATCTATGCTTTTTTAATTTTAGTTTTTATATTCTTTGCTCATCTTCACATAAGTATGAATGGTACATGTATCGAGAATATGACTTCCTACTACGACATGCTATTACTTAAATCTCAAATATTATTTAAAAAGAAATATTCAGTTTCTATAAATTTTTTAATCCTTATAAAAATTTTACAATAATATTTAAAGAATCAATATATTTATGATATAATAAAACTTATCTGAACTAATAAAAAATAAAATTTCAAGAAATATCATTTTATTTTCTAAAATTTCATAGTTCTTTATATCTTTTTCTTTTTTATGTCATTATCTTGACATTTTTAATCTTATATAAATAAAAAATAACGACAAGTATATATTATAATTATCTTCACACAATTATAATAAAATTATCTAAATAATTTTTTTATTATTTTCTAATCTTTTATAGTAATTTAAATTTATCCAAAATTTTTAATTTTTTCTCGTATTATCTATTTTTATTCGAATTTTTAATATTTTTCTTTTAAACTAAATGATAAAAAATTTTAATTAAGTAAATTTATTAGAAACAATTAGGTAATCAACCATTTTGATAATGAATGTGAACAATTTTAACTTTTTTTTAATATATAATTTTTTGTCCGGAACCAAAAAATAAAATCTTTGATCGCGTAGGTAGTCTTTTTATTTAAAATTAGAATAAGAAGAGTATGGGCAGCTCCATACTCACATCGTGATTAAAGTTTACATAATTCAATAAGAAAGAAGAATCAGTAGCATCTTCATTAGTTTAGATATCCAATAGATATCTTAACAATAAAATAATAATATTTTTAATAAAACTTAGATTTTTAATTTAACTTAAATTTATTAAAACTAATTGACAAACCATTATATGAGACTTGTCATGTGAGTTTCTTACTAAAAAGCTTTTAATCTTCTCTCATATACATTTTAAAAATTTATTAATATTTTATTGACTGGCATAAGCTTTCTTTTTCGTATAACATGATTAGATAATTAGATTATTGAGTACGTTGATATGGTTACAAAATGTAAATGAAATCAACGAGTCCCGGAAATAGATGTTTATAGTTTTCTTGGATGCATGATCGATAATATATATGCGTGCCAAGAAATTGTTATTGGGCTCTTTTTGCTATTTATGTCCACATATTATGAGCCTAAACCTATGTGATATTAGGAAGCCCGTACGTTGAATAAGACAATAATTAATAGCATGCCATGCTCATAAATATAAGAGAAAAAGTATCGTACATACGGAACCATATGCGAGAATCATCAATTTATCACACAAAAGTTTCATGAAGGATTTGTCTTAGAAGCATGTTAACATATAATTAATATTTGAGTAGAGACATAAGAATTAAGACATAACCATGAAACCTACATATAGATCATATATATAAATATATAATGTATATATGTGAGTATGAATATAATATACGATCATGGCATGTACAACTTGTTGCCGCACTTGCATCTCCAAGCTTCAGGGTAGTATTCGGCGGTGACAGGCGTGCCCGGAGGCACTGGCACGTGCACTGGCCTGCACGGCGTGCATCTTCCACACTTGGATGAGCACCGTGGCGGAGATGACCCCAATCCCCTTAGAATCCTGCGTAGCTCCGCCTCCTTGCTCCGGTCACCGATTTTCTTCTTGTTCTTTATCACTACTGTACTCTTCCCCTCCTCCTGAGCATATACTCAAAAGTCAAAACCATATATTTTGTCACATTTTTTCATAAAATTATATCAAACGCATTTCTTCGGAGAAAATTAAATACACAGTAACACAAAATCTAATGATATGGTTGATCAAAAGAATACTATATACTTTTTCTGATTAGAAATCAAGACTTTTGAAATAGTGAACTCAGCTCAAGACAGCGTAATCTTGCTAAAACATGCACAATCTTGCTAACATGTGCACTATCTTGCTAACACGCGCAGAATCGTGCTAGAGTGCGCGGTTTAGGTAAAAAACATTTTTAAGACAGGGCTGGGGATATGAGACAAGACGCGGGAGTACCGCTCCGGAAAAAGCGCTACGCACATTACCAGAAAAGGGCAGAGAGATTGAGAAGTTCCAAGAGGCTGTCATACGTTAATGTCCGCCGTGGGGGCGAGTAACTACTAATATTACCACTCGATCGAGATCGAAACACAGACAGACGCAAGGCAGGGTCCCACGAGAGGTGAACAGACCAAAAGTTGAGTACTGTCCTTGTCCTCGTGTGCGCTGAAACGAATCGGACGGCTGAGCATCCGTTTAGGAGTACATGGCATCTCTGCATGCCCAGTCAGTCTCGACATGCCGTCACAGTCGCTGACTGTTCAAGCAAAGTTTAGCCACAACCCTTCTCTTTGTGTAGTCCTTTTAGACCCCCACATTATAAGCTTATTATTTTAAATGTTTTTAATGATGAATCAACATCAATCTTTTCCTCCAAAGATACTTGAATCAGGAGATTTTTTTATTCAAAAAAAGTTTAGTTTATATTTTCTCCATCAACACCAATGATGAATCAACATCGATCTTTTTTTTTTCTGACCAAAAAAAAAGATAGTTGAATCAGGAGAAAATAGACACTAGCTATGTTTTATTGGATATTATGTGGTTATAGTTCTGCCAAAAAAAAAAAAAAGTTAACAAGGTTTTTGTATCCATTTTTCCAAACTAATTATTAACTCAACAGCACCAAAAAAAAAATTATATTGGATCACGGAAGAGAGTAAGAGGTAAATACAGCTTACGAACCTGTTCATAGAAGTTCCCTAGTTTCTCAGAGTAAGAGCTCCTAATATCTGCATTTTTACACCAATATAGTTTACATAAATTGTACTCTAATGATTATATGCTACGTACGAACCAAATATTCAAAGATAATTATGTTGGAGAAAGATAATATCAATGAAAACTAAAAAAGGAACAGGGCTTACATGATGAAGAAAGCGAAGAGCGAGTAATGAATGTAGTCAAACAGAGGACGATGAAGAGTAGAAATATATAGAAGAGACTGAACTTGGCTCTTGAGTTTTCTGATGTTGGTAATGATGATGGTAATGATGATGATAATAATGATGATGATGACGATGGCCTCACAAATCCCATGATTACGAACCTTTCTGAAAACCCCACCTAAGAAGAACCTAGCAGAAATTAGTCTTCCATGCAAACAAAAACAAAATAACTTTGTGGATTTATAAAAACCAGAGATGAAAATGGAAATCGAGAAAAGATTATTCAAAAGGAATTTTAAATATGTTCTGGTGTCTTATGATTTGGGTTAACTTAAAAAAAACGAGAGGGGGTAGTGGGAGTGGTTGAGAGAGAGAAAGAACAAATGAATCGATTATGAGAGAACAAGGAGGGGTTTACTGCAAAAATGTGCAATTAAATTTGGAAATTTTTATATAACAGGATAATAATAAGAAAATAAAATTATATATGTAGAGAGGGAAAGGAGAGAAAGAGTGTAGGAAGAGAGAAGTAATTAAGAAAGGTACCTAAGCATTGCTAAGTTTGGGAGTTAGATTCTCCTGCACTCTATACTCTCTGTCATTGTACCCTTCCTTTCCCCAGAAATTGCTTTTAGCAATTTTCCAAGCTATATATATATATATATATATATATGCTTATGCTTTTATTTTATTTATATGTTTTTCTGTTTCTTAATTAAGTTATTTCATATGCATGTGTGTAGTATACTGTATACACATTTGTGGTGTGTGTCACATCACATTAATGGGGTATGATTTTGCTTGATTAGTAATAATAATAATATATAATTTTGATTTTTGTTTCTTTCTTAGGGTTTAACATAAGTACTCAAAGATTACGGTTTCACATTATTTTATTATTATTGTTGGAGAAAATGGCTGCTTAGTAGTAAACTCTTTAGCATAATTAAGGCAGAGAGATGAGAGGTGATTGATTTGAAGAGAGAGAAATAAGGGAGGGCCGTAGGATGAAAGATGAGTGAGATTCCAAAGGCAAGAAGGTATGGACAAAACATCCCAACAAATGTGTAAGAAGGGTTCCATGTTAATTCCTAAATTACACATTTATATCTATAGCTTTAACAATAACTATGTACTCATATCAATTCACAAGGGTTATATACTAAAGATTCTCAATAGTAGAATTGGAAAAAACAATAAGCATTTCAGGGAGTATAATTACATATACAAAAATGGCAGACATATTGCAGTATAAATGGATTTTTTTGATATCGCTACTTTTTGTTTTTAGCCATATCAGCTATTAGACCATTAAAAGTTTGACAAAAAATATTGAATGATAAAATTTAGCATCGAGCATGAGTGAAACAACTTATTTTTTGGAAAAATTTTCTAGGTCTAATTAAATATATCAGTGTTTCTAACTTTCTTGTTACGTTTCGTTTGACAACACCATTTTTTTAATAATTAATGTGGTCTAGTATTATATACTATACAACAATATAATCATCGCAATACCAAATAATTTGTTTTTCGATGTCTTGGAACGGTATGACCTCTACGATTTATTTATTTATTAATGAATCGGTGATGTTACTGCAAATGAGGATGAAAGTTGCGTTGAATGCAATAAGGTATATATGATCATACAATTTCACCGAGAACTCGTACCATTGACAACTTCAATATGTATCCTTTGAACTCTAGTACTTGATAACTTTTGTTTTTCTATATATGTCAATATCTTAGTTAAATTGGTATTTTTAAATATCTAGTGTTTAATTTGTAGAATGCGTCTGAATACAACTATTCGATTGGAATGTCGTTAGGAGATTTAAACATAAATTGAACCACAAGTAAAAATAAATGTAAAATGGTTGATCTAATATATTGACATTATGATTTGTGAAAGGAAAAGAATCAGAGGTACCATACCCGGCTCAGCTAGCCTTTTAGCCAACGGGAGATTGTACTGGAGTCGAGCCTCATCTCTCCGGCAAGACAATCTGGAGCTTGATCTAGTTCACTCCTCCAACTATGGTTCCTCCGGTCATTCCCCACCGTCACAAGCTAATTGGCACCAGTATACTTTTCGGCTTTCGTGTTCACATTGCTTCTTTCATATTGAGTTTCTATGTAATGGTTCGTTCCTATTTTGAGCTCCATTGTACAGAAAAAAATTGGTCATGTTTTTGGTTTGTTTGATATAGAATATCTATAATATATATATTTGACGAAAAAAAAAATCTATAATATATATATTTTAACAATATTATATACTAAACAATATTTTTGGTTTGTCTAATACAGAATTTCGATAATATTGTTAAACTATTATTTTTTATAAACGTTGAACAAGTCTCTTCAACTATTTATTTTGATCTTTTTTTAAGAAATATTAATTCTCATGTGGGTTAGAAGGTTTTTTCGTTTGTACGTACCTTGAAAGATTGTGTGATTATTAATCGGACAATAACATTTTTCAAATTTTTTTAATTTGGTTAGGATAACTGAAATCCCAAAACATAAGCCAATCCCTATAGCTTTAGAAAAGGAATGCAAAATTTCATAAAATACCACTTTTGACTGATCACTTTTCAAAAATATCATCTATGTAAAATCTAGAATACTACTCTACTATATTATCTTTAGAGCATCTCCAAAAAAGGACTTCATATTTAAGGTTTGCCAAACCTCAAATTTGAGGTTGAAGAGTGTCTTTCTCCAAAAGAAAACTTCAAATAAAACTCTAAGATAATATGTATATTGCATTTTAGTTCTTACCATTAAACGTAATTAATTAAAATCATACAACTTTAAAAAACACTATAAAACATACATCAAAAAAATATTATAAGCTATATTAACTAGTAAGATGTTAGATTATAATATACAAATTACAAAAAAAACAATTAAAGCGCATAATTAACTCACAAAATTTAAATAAAATACCAAATTATTGAACAAAACTATTATGATTATTATACCAAATTAAATAATATTTTTTTCTATTTTTTATTATTTTCATTTGAAGGTGTTTACTTTATTTTATATGTAAAAATTAAAGTTATAATTATTAGATATAAATGATAGGAACTATTATGATTAAAATAAAAATGTGAATATGTTTTAAAAAGATATATATAATTGTAAGAGTTAAACTGCAATAAAAATGATGAAACCTCAAATTTGAGGTTTTGAACTGTGAAACCTCTGTTGAGGTTTTGAAGTTTTTGTTAAAGTGCATAAAACCTCAAAATATAAGGTTTTGATTTTTTTTTTGAGATGCTATTAGGGAAGGAGTTGTTCTTCGGATAGCATTGTCATTGCTGAATTTTTGGTCGGTCTTTCCTCTTTTCTTACCAGCATGATCTGTTGCTGGTGAAGTTTCTTCAAGCAACATTACTACAAGTACAAACTCCATGCACGTTCGTAGGAAAAATAAAACAAGAAAACACACTCAAATTTTCAAAGAGTTTTTCTTTAATACTAGTTCGAAGAATTAATAGTCTTTGGTAAATACTTTTTTTTTTGAATAATCGTATAAGGTACAACTATTTATACACAAACAATCAATGCTGTCCATGTAACCTGATTCAACAGTACTAAGTGGGTAGATTCATCGATTCATGTACATATTTTTTTTTTTTTTTAATCTTTAAAGAATAGAAACCGTGTAGAAAAAGAGAAAACAACAAATGTATAGGGGAAAATATATTTATGTAATTCTAAAAATTTATGACTGTTTGAAAAGTAAGAACTATTTATCAAGTACTTGCTTTCAAAAATTGTTCAAACATGACTCAGGAAGTTGATATCTTGCAGTTTCAACTTTCTTCTTCACAAATTAAGATTGATTACATGTCCTGATTAATTTAAAGTATACTATAGTTTTATTTGATTGGAAACTTTAGATATAAAAGCAGAAAAAATTGGTCAAAATTTTTGTCACCCGTTCTCCGAACACCAGTAAACAACGCATGAGCTGATATAAGACGTAGGGGCATCAAGTAGAATGGTCACATAAATTGTTTATTATATGTTATTCTTACTTTAATATGGTTGAATTTCCTTATCTCTGAATCACAACCATAATAGTCGACTTAGAGAGAATACAAAAATATTCATGCATAGGAAAAAAATTGAGAGGGTGTTGACAAAAAAAATAAAAAAATTGAGAGGGTGTTGACAAAAAAAAATAAAAATTGAGAGGGTCACATGCCAAGGTAAGTATCTCTATCCCTGACACACCACTTCTCAATTATTTTATAATAAGGTTTAATACAAAGATCTGACACACTGTATCCTTTTTTCATTTTATCATGTTATTGTTATTTGAAATTTCATTTTGTTTCATGATTGAGACCGATGGGACTTGCATTGTTTCCTATCTATTATGTACTGATTCAAAGATGTCAAGGATCATGCATAAAGAAACACTATTTTTTCTTAAGCCAATAAATTAAAAAGAAAACACATATGAGTCTTAGGATCTGAATGATCATGCATTCATCCCATTGAAAATGTTTTTTCAAAAAGCATAATGAAGAAAACAAAAAAAAAAATGTGCCCTGTATAGAGGAAAAAAATAGCACATTCCCCAGGGGGATCTCAAGTCGCAGCCTCGCAAGTATTTTTGCAAGGGCATATAACTTTAAAACTTATTTTTCTCAGTAAATAACAAGTAAAAGTATTTCATGATAAGAGATCACTAAAAAACTAAAATGGCAGACTAATTGTTTCAAATTATAGAAATACACTACTTTGAAGTTTACACTTTAGAGTTTACTTGAGGTTTAGTTTGTAGGTTCTAGGGTTAAGAATTTAGAATGTTGTTATTTTAGAAAATATAGACTACTTTCTTAATATTACTATAGACTCTTTTTAAGAGTCCCATAATAGTGTATGATTTTTTTTAGTCAATTAATTTTTTATCC
The DNA here is from genome assembly GCA_004349715.1 of Crucihimalaya himalaica. Lineage (NCBI taxonomy): Eukaryota > Viridiplantae > Streptophyta > Magnoliopsida > Brassicales > Brassicaceae > Crucihimalaya > Crucihimalaya himalaica. The sequence goes on from SMJT01000096.1 coordinate 635,745, forward strand.
ATTTTTTGGGGTTATTTTCCTATAAACTCTTTTTAGGAGTCCCATTATAGACTTTAACCCAAAGAAGAAAAAAGAGTCCCATAATAGTGTATGATTTTGTTTCATCGATTAATTTAGTTGGGTTATTTTTCCATAAACTATTTTTAAGAGTCCCATAATAGATTTAAACTAGAAAATGTCAAGAGTCCCATAATAGTGTATGATTTTGTTTTGTCAAGAAAATACAAGATTTCGAGATGGAAATTTTATACTACGAAACTCCTCGCAAAACAAAGACATTTTAATTCCATTTCCATCGAATCCAAAAACAATTATCACTAATTTGAGATAGATTTTAAAAGAGTTAAAAAATTAAAATACAAAGTATAGAAGACCAGTAGAGGCGGATAGGCCGTTGGTAGTCGGTTTGTGGGCTGAACGGTGATGGGTCTGATTAATTTATTTTCTTCCAAGCTCACAATATATATCATTCTCAACATTATCATGGATTTTTTTTAATGAATTTGCAAAAAAAAACAGTACGACGAGTCTTTTGTTTATTGCAAAAAGGCTCATAATTATTATAAATATTATATTTAACATATGGATGTATATTATGGATCTATTAAAATATTAAAAAAAATTTCAAATTATTTGGTTCTTTAGCAAAATTCTATTATGTATTCTTTATATATATATATATTTTCTTATACTCATGAATAATACAACAAGAACAATTCTCTAGACTTTTTTTGTTCACAACACGTTATCAGCACAAAACCTAACCGCTTGAGCTAACTAAAATCTCCAGCAAAATTTATGGCCGATGCCGTCTCCGTGCTCCCAACTTCGTCTCCGTCGCTAAACCACTCATCGAGATAAGTTTTATTAACGATCTCAGCAATTTATCATTGGCTACCGGGATGTGGTTTGCAATTTAATATATTCAACTCAATTATCGACATCATAAATATATCATACGATGCCTAATATATGATCGGCTAAAGCTTTATGTCTCTTTGTTCGATGTGTTATCGCTTATGGAATCATACTTTATTATTCGGTCTATTTACTTACTTATCGCTTTACGATCTCATTGCCATCATGATTTATTGTTTAACTAGATAAATATCTGCGTTACGCTGCGGAATTTTATTTAAATTATTAATTTTGTATTTATTAATTTAATATATTTTATTTTTTATAAAAATATATTTTTGTTTTAAAGAAGAAAAAATATAGAAACAACTACAACACAAATTATTATTCTTGTAATAAAAACATCTCCGAGATTAATTTTCTAGTAGTGTCATATCTGAAATAATTTCTTCAATGCTTATAAATCTCATTAATATATTTTTCTATTATCAATTTCTATGCAAATTAATTCGTTTTGAACTCAACCTCTTTTTTTCTTATTCACTTGAACTTAAGTTATTTTGAAATATTTTTCTCTGGTTTATTAAAATTATTCATGGAAATTTATTTCCTAAATATTGAAATCATATAAAAAACACTCTCTTTCACAATAATTTTATCAAAATTTTACCAAAATAATTTTTTTTTAGGAGCACGAAACTATGAATCTTTGATCTTTCTTACAACGATTTCACCTGTTAACTATTTTTCTTTATTTCTATTATTCTTTGTTGTATCTCAATTTCTCAGACAACAATATCTCCAGATTTATCTTGACTCTCTCATCAATTGTATCAACATCATAAGGTAAACTTTTTTTTTTTTGCAATGACTTTGATTGACATATTCCAAAATCTTTTTGCGGAATAAAATTTTAACAAACTTTAGATCTCACATATTAGATTCCACTGGAGCTCTTAGATGTTTGTCGGTCATTACAATATCCTCGGCTTTCTTACAACAATTTAACTGGTGTGCTCTCTGCTTCGTTGTATTCTTTATCTTTGCTACAAATTTTTGGTCTTTCTAAACAACAATATTTTCGGTCCGCTCCAAAAGATGTCCTCTTGAGTTTTGGATCTTTTCAAATTTTGCTTCTAAACCAAAATTCTCACACTCGGAGAGTTTCAAACTTTAATATTTGCTTTCAATTTGAATTAATAGTTTAGCATAATTTTGACATATTTATGTCCTATAATAGATTCTATAGAGGAGAAAAATATATGTTCTATGTTGTAGATATTTTTTAATAAGTATTATTAAATATTTTTATTGATTCAATGTTAAATTTATATATATGAAATTAAAAATTAGAAAATAAATAAAATAGACGAGAGATGCAATTATTTTCTAATAATATTTTCTTAAAAACCCATATCACACTTGTTTTTATTTTTTTATAATTCAGAATTATTTATTTTGATTAACAATCTCACATGCAGGGAGTTTCTAACTTTAATATTTGTTTGTAAGAGTTTGAGACGCTATTTCAGCTCAAATTAATATTTCAGAGTGATTTCGACATATTTATGTCTTGAAACATATTTTCTAGATGAGATAAAAATCCGCTCTATAGTTGCAAATAATTTCTAATGTTTTTTCTTAATAATTATTTTTAATTATTTTTCTTGATTCGATGTTAAATTTGTATATATGATCTAAGTTTTTTTTTAATTTATATATGACTTAGTTAGGATTTTAATAAAAATAATCAGCTAATTGAATTCAATACATTCAATTATTGTCTTTAAAACATCAAATAAACTTTAATCTAGCTAAATAGAATTAATCAATTATATATGATGTGGAGATATGATGTGTCAAATAGAATATGATGTGTATTATTTGAAATGTTTTGATTGGCTACATGTTTTAAATGAGGTGTCAGCTTCACAAAACTTTAAAAAGCTGATGTGTCAAGCAATTGAAAGACTTAATGACTTTTAGTGTATTGATTCAATTTATCAGATTGATAATTTATCATGTTATGATCATACTTCATTATTACTATTAATTCTCCGAAGTACAAAATCGTTTTCATTCTATCATGAATTTTAAAACTTAGATTCCATTATGCTTTATCTTTGATAGACCTGTTTGTCATTGCGTTGTTGATTTAGCCATGTGTCCATTGAAAGATATGTCGATCTAGTATTGCATGTATACGCATGCTTCAATTATTTCATACTTATATAATTATAAATAGTCTTCGAATCATGCTAATTATAGAAGCATGGTTCATAATAATCAACTCATGCTTAAATTGATCAAATCGTTCCTTCTGCGTAGCTTATTAAATCATGTTTCTATTGGTTAAAATTTTATTAAATTGTCGCTGCATGAGATCGATTTGATATCACTAGAGTAATTTAATTATTGTTTCACAAGCATAAAGCAGCCAAGCCCCGTAATCATTTTTTATTATTTGATTCAATATGTTTTGTTGATATTGTCAAGCTTTATTGTTTGGCTGGGTATCTCAAAGCGAAAGCATGAATCATTAATTTATTGTTTATTGTGTTATCGAATATAACATACTTAATTGATCGCCATTCTCGTTGTATTGTCTTAAGAATTATCAGTAAATCTTTAATCTTTAAAAGAGATCTTTGCCAGAATACCTCGTCGACACCATCTCCGAATTTCAACAAAATGTCTGTTGAGAATTTGACCCTTCTTAATGATCGCGGAATAGATTGTTTGAGCAATAAAGTAAATAACACAGAGAATTTAACAAATTCAGATCACGGTGTGTGATCCTACGCCTCGGTCTGAAGCTTCCAGCAATCCAATATCACCACGGATTACAATAATATGGGTTTCTCACAAGATCTCTCTAAACACAAGAAAAGACCTCCCAAAACTCTCTCGGGTTTCAACCTTTTTTTTTTCTTTTTTTCTTTCTCTAGCCTTATTCTCACACATGCTTAGCTTTATATAGACTAAGACAATTACAAAGATAAGACGGTTTAACCTAACCGTGGCCCAATAGAAATAAAACAATTCCTAAGTGACTAGTCCAAGTCGCGGGCCAAGTTGCTACTCAATGATTTTCATCACCAAAAAAAAAAGCCCAAGCCTAACAAATCTCCACCTTGAGCAGTCTTAGCAGCTCGTACTTGTGTCACTAGCCTTGACTTCCCAGCCCTCCACAAACATCCTAACTGCTTCAAAATAACAGCTTTCTGCCACTCTTCTTGCACGTTAAACCTCCCCTGCATCAAAATATGCAAAGGTCAAACATGTTTATAATTTCATAGTTATTCAAAAAAACATAGTTGCATATATACCTGAATTTCCTCCCACATTGTGTCTCTTGTAACTGCATCAAGTTTTCTCCAATCAGTAAGTGTTACCGGAACGTGTTCCCTCACAAGAGGACCAAGAAAAGATGATAATGTTACTGAACCAGGTCCAACATGATCACCAAAGTCAGTGAATGTAACTGCAACCTTTTCATGAGGATTTTCAGCCACTTTACGCATCTTTGTTGGTCCTCTTTTCTTTTTTTCTTTCACTACATCATCATCAGTGTTAGCATTGCTAACTCCATCTTGTTCCATATTGACAGCTTCTTCATTCTCCATTATGTTCCTGTCCAGTCAAACCACCTTCTGCTTCTTTCTCAGGAATTCCTTCTCAACAAATATCTCAAGGAGCTTCTTTCTCATGAGCTTCTTTCTCAGAAATTTCTTTCTCAGCAACTTCATCTTCAGACATTACTTTCTCAGTCTCATCGTCATCATCTTCATTAACCTCAGCCTCAACATCTTCTTCCACAACATCTTCTTTCACAACTTTTTCTACCTCATCTGCTTGAGCAGCCACTGTCTGTTTTCTACCAATTCTTCTCTTTTTCACCTGTAGTGTGGTTGCAGGTGTGGCCTCCAAGCCTTGATTTCTTTTACTACGACGGATACCAACTTGTCCTCCTCCCCTTGTCTTTACCATTTCTGATACTGAGCAATAAACGACAAACATCATAGTGAAATCGTGTGTCATTACTTAAAATTAAACATCATGAAACTCAAATCCAATTTGTATAAAAAAATTCAAAAAACTTCGACATGCATGTTCACAAAAACTCGGAATCAAAAACCCAAAATCAAATCGTGTTTCATTCTTTGTAGATATAGATGTATAGTTGGCCTTAATAGATAACAACTCTAAATCAAACTCTATATAACAACTACCTTTAATCGAAGCAGTTAAACAAGATCTGAAATGATATCTTCCTGCAAAAGAGTAAACACGACCGAGACGAATCATTTAAACATGTAATAACCCTAAATCACCACAATTCAAGAGATATAAACGATTTCTTTATCAGAAACGAAAATAACAAAAGTTGAAAACTCGAGTTCACCTACGCTTACTGATTCGGAATGGAGTTCTAGAGGAACCAGGTGAAAACTCGAGTTCACCTTTGCTTAGTGATTTAGAATGGAGTTCTAGAGGAACGAGGTGAACGATTATGATAGCTGTCAAATTTCTGGGTTTTGTGTTTCAGAGATTCGGAAACAAAAAAAGGTAAGATCGATTGCAGCTCGAGTTTAGGTATTTGGGCTCGAAGAGTGAGAAATTGGAGCCAAAGAGGGAATTTCTGTGGGAGAGAGTGGGAAAACGCGGCAATTTTGAGAATCGATCAAAATTGGAGCCAAAGAGGGAAGAGAGGGAAGAACTAAAAAGGGAAGAGAGCCAAAATTGGAGCAATTTTGAGAATCGATCAAAAATTGGAGTTTAATTTTTTCTAAATGTTGCGGTACTTCATTTTTAGTTTACCGCCTAAGACTTCCATAGCGTTTTCAATTATGGTTTTGCTATTAAAACATGTGGGTACATCTTAAAAAAAAACAAGACGCGTATTTTGTAACTTGTACCACTTTATCATAGCGTTTACAAATATACAAACGCTATGTAAAAACCAGAGGTATGTCAACCATAGCAGAAAGACATAAAACGCTATATTCTACTGCTATCAATACCCACATTTCTTGTAGTGAGTCTTTGTTCACAAACTCCAACCCGTTGTCTGTTCTCAGAGACTTAACCTTCTTGTTGATCTGATTCTCAACCAGCTTCTTCCATTCACAAAACTTTGTGAAAGCTTCACTCTTAACAGACAAGAAAAACACCCACACCTTTCTAGTGTAGTCATCAATGATAGACAGAAAATACTGTTTCCCTGCCAAACTAGGAGTAACCGATGGAGATCCCCAAAGGTCTGAATGTACATACTTCAGCACTTCACATGTGTTGTGTTTCCCAATGTTGAAGCTCAATCTCTTGGTCTTCCCCATTACACAACTTTCACAGAAATCCATCTCCCCAATCCTTCTCTTGTCAATGATGCCCCTTTTTGCCAGGATCATCAGATTCTTCATGCTCATGTGTCCCAACCTTCTATGCCATAAGACAGTCTCGTCATTAGCAGGTTTCCTGGTAACACTATTTGACTATCCTGTTATAGTCTCCCCATCAAGCAGATACAAAGAACCATGTAGAGTGCCTTGAAGACCCATCTTCCCATTCTTGTAGAACCTTGTCTTCCCATTTCCCCCATCATATTCAAACCCAAGTTTATCTAGTGTAGTAGACGAAATCAGATTTCTCTTATGTTTCGGGATATACCTGACATTTGTCAATGTCTTAACCGTGCCACCCTTTGCATTGATGTTGATTGAACCAATTCCTTCAATAGCAATACCTCCTCAAACGTATCAAACCAGTCTCTCCTCGAAGTCATGTGATATGAAGCACCCGAATCAATCACCCACTTCTCCTAATGCCAATTTTCTAAAACTGATAATGCATCGACTCCTGCTGATTGATCGATGACAACTGTTGCTGTAGCATCATCCACATCGCCGCCCTTCTTCTTCCAGGCATAGCAATCAGCCTTCTTATGTCAATTTTTCTTACAGTACCAGCAGTTAACCTTTGAACCCGGATTAGACCTGCTCATGCTTCTATTACCCGAGTTTCGTTGATCTCTGTTCAATTATCTCCCACGAACCACATACGCTTCACCAGTCTTCTGTTAAGTCGAAAAACCCTTAACCTTTAGCTCGGTTTCCTTCGATTTCGAAGCATTCACCACATCTTCAATAGAGATGGATTCTCTACCATACTTCAATGTCTCCTTCATAGAGTCATACTGTGGTGGCAAGGAACTGAGTAAGAGAATCGCCTGTATCTCATCCGCAACTGTAACCTTCACACTAGCCAACTCCGAAACATTCTTGAATTGACTTAGACCCATCCATCTTGAATGTATAGCAATGATACAACAAATGGATCCGACTCGGTAGAGTCTTGGTGTTGTATAACCTCTCTAGTGCTTCCCAAAGTTCACGTGCCGTTGTACACATACCAGCTGTGCTCCAAATGAAATTGATATTCCAAAAGGATAATACCAACTGCTAGTAAGTTTAAAGATCACCTGAAGTGTGATAGATTTATTGGTTCCAAAACAAGCAACCTCGGAAAAGAAAAGGAAAAAAAGAGCAAAATTAAGAATGGCACTGAAGAAGCTAAAGAATATCTCTTGAAGAGAATACATGATAAGTAAAGAGATGAGGCCTCATACTGAAAAGAATTCTCAAACGAATCTTCACTTGAACAAATCCTTGAAATATCCTTTTGAAGTTATGTGAAGCATGTTGTATCATCATCATGTATAACCGTCAAAAATCCTTTTCCTGTACATACACCACATTCCTTCTGAATGTTCTGAATTACATACCTGAAATCAGATAAATATCATGGAACTGCAAATTATTTAAGTCTTCCTTTGACATGTTAGAAAATAATATTATTTCAAATACATATTCACTGAGGTGATTGTATCACCATATATGTTCCAATGGCTTTAATCCATATCAATATCGATTTAATTTCACATATTAATGTTCTCGAGAACTAGAATTTGTTGTTTGATGCAGTTTAATTCCTTCTGGAACTTTCACTTAAATATCATTATTCAGTGGTTTAGAAGCTAAGATGTGACTATAATCATAAATCCTTAAATGAAGTTTTTTTCATATTGCAAGACGGATTGCATCCACCACATCATATTAACTTCACGTCTTTGTGAGAATCTTGTATCCACCACATTCTCCTTTGGCACAAAGACTCAATTATGTCCCACTAATTTACATTTCAGGTGTATAGACTACTGGTCTAAATACTTTATATATTATTCATTTCTATGATTGACTTATCATTTTTCTGTGTACACTTTTCAATAATTAATTTTATTCTACCGCAGTCTCTGATCCTCGATTTTATCCATACCATCAACTGCTTCACTGCATGCAAAATATTTATGACGTCGATTTGCTTTTGGTTCCCTTTTATCCTAGACATGACTCAACTTGTTGAGATTTCTTTTCATTATGAGGCCTCATCCATGTCTTCTCTTCAAGAGATATTCTTTAGCTTCCTCAGTGCCATTCTTAATTTCTGCTGCTTTTTTTTTATATATTTTCCGAGGTAGCTTTTTCTGGAACCAATAAGTTTATCACTCTTCAGGCGATCTTTAGACTTACTAGCAGTTGGTATTATCCTTCTGGGACATCAATTTTAATTAGAGCACACCTGGTATGTGACTTTATCACTTAGTTTGGGTCAGCAAAACACATATGGCAATCGATTTTCTAGATGAATAATCTTTTGGACTTCTTTTTCTCATTCTTGAATACGAGGATCAAGATAATTCATTCGAACTAATTCTTTTCTCGAGCTGTTTAATTTTCCCTCTCCCTCTTCTAAAGTTCTATATCTAAACGTTGTGGTGGAGTAACGCTAACATATCAACAATTTTCAGAAGGAAGTTATTTGGTTCTGACCCAAAACCACTTTCGGGAGGATTCATAGTTACTCGTTGGCTTGATGCTAGATGTTTTAATTCATCATTATAAATTAACCAAGTATACTCGCAAGCATCATGTTACGAGGTGATAACAAAGTTACATAAGTGGGTGATCAGTCCACAAATATCTCTTTGTATACATATACCAGAAAATTGACACTATCTAAATTTATTGGGTTGATGAAAGTCGTATTATCAGAAAGAATCTTCTAGTTCTTTAACGATTATGCATATAAATTTATAATTATTTAGCATCATTATCAAACCGGAAATAGCTTAAACGGTCATGCCAAACAATAAGATTTTTTAATAAATTTTTGGTTTATTATAATCTCTGTGTAATACAATACTGTAGAGAATGTATGTAATAATGTTTCTAAAATACTTTTATTTCTTTGGGTAATACTTATGATTTGAAAGTTTTCAACACTTTCTTCGTTTATTGTCTCAACATAATTAGTCTTTAAATCCTCAAGATTTTCATAATCTTACGCATGTTTCACTTACTATGCATGAGAGATTCTGTATACTTATTGTTGATGTGGGATTCTTAAATTCTCCCTCGAGATGATCACTCTTCAGGTTCATCAATCTCGAATTGAATCCCACTCTAAAATCAACAACATACCCAACTTGGATCACATATTCCATCTTAGATCTTTTTAAATTTTGAGACTTGGAAAAGTATAACACATCAATGACTATAAATTACATTCCCATATACATGTTCTTCTATAGCCTTCAATAATTTTTATATTACATGCCATTGTACTTACACTAGTTTCTCACCTATTATGAGAATTTCAATACTTAAAAGAATATTATATGGCTCGACCTGAACCTTGATCATATCCGCATTCATGTCTACAACTGCTTCTATAACCTTTCTTTGGCGTGGTCTCATTCAGTTCAGGGAATACAGCATAATATATTAGACATGATTCATTATTTTCTTCAACAACTCATTTTCATCAATAGTTCCTTATTTTCTCAGCCACAAAGAGACAAATATGCTCTTGTACTTCTCGTTTCACTTTATTGTATTGTGTCTGCAGGACAACAATCTTTGCGTGAAAAAAATAGAGAATAAATTCTCTAACATCTTTGCATCTCTTTCTGAGTTACACTTGATTACAAACTTGAAGTTTTTTTTTTTAATATATATCTTAGATTAATCAAGCAATGAATTTCTGTCTATATCACATTCTGGTGATAATATAAATAGTTTCAAAGAGCTTGTGGATATTTAAAGTTCAAGTACTCGGTCTTAACACCCTCATAGAAGTGATGCCAATAAAATATAATCAAAGAACATCATCTATAAACAAAAATAATAGTCACATAAAATAATTTAATCAATTATCATAATTCATAAGCTTTGAGCTATCATACCATTAAATTAGGTTCGCAATCAATCAATCAATTTATTTCATAGAACCATACCAAATAGCCAAGTATTTTAATAAAGCAATAAAATATCGAAACTTACCGTATTTTAATTACTAATATTTAAAACTATTGACTTTGGCTCAAACAAATAAATAATATATAGCACGTGACAATCGTTGTAAACAATTATAAAAATTGATCATGAACTAACGAAACATTAAGCAATTGTTTAACGATATACTAACATATCACAATGAAGTATAAAACAATAATTAATAATTAAACCTGCCAAGGAATCTAACAATTTACCAAACCAGAAACATAAACCAAACAAATTGATCAAACTAAGTCAACTAAATAATATGTTTGGTAAATAAGTACTTAGCTCAATGAAGATGGCTTTTAGAGTTCGGAGAATCAACAGAGTGGTCGGCTACGGGATTCAACCGGATTAACCAAATATTAAACCGATTAAAACCAGTCCAGCTGATTACCAGTGATTCATCAAACCAACGTTAACATATGAGTATATTAAATAATCAAGTGATATGCAATAAAACATAAAGCATGAGATTAAACAAATAATTAAGTATAGATCGATATTGAAACAATATAGAATAAATTAAAGCATGTGTGAATTGATTTCAATAATATGTTTGTCTAGAATGAAATTATGCCATAAATTTTGTGATGGGGTAAGTCGTTTTTTTTATACGAACATAATAAAATATGTCGATTTATTATACGAGCATAATAAAGTATGACGATCTATTATATGTTAGATGATTTCACCATGAATATATTGATTAGGTCTAAGTAATATGGATGAGTAATTGCACTTATCTTGACTGGAAACGAGACGAAGAGAGACCGGAGAGACACTTCGACCAAGGATTTCACCGAAATTTTCTTTTAGCTTAGTCGACTCAGAGCTTTTATGAACTTCATTATAGATCATCATCTAGATTTTCACAAAATAATTATTAGCTAGATTGCTAATATGTTACGGAATACAATAATAAAATTAATCCATTTGCTAAGTCTTTTCAAACCACCTAAATATAAATTATAAATTATTCATGTCATGAATTAAGCGAATACCAAAACAACGAAACACTCTAACCGATCATATGATAATGAAAAAATATAACATGGATCTCGATTTACAAAACAAATTAAACTATTGTACCAACTAAACCAAAGAATATAAAACTATATAATAACAAAGATGACAAAGCAATAAAGTTCCACCATAAGGCAGTATATAAATAAATGGGCAAAAGTAATTTCCATGTGCTATTAAGTATGTAGTGTATCTATATTGTAATCAAATCAACATAGGCATAATAAATTAATAAGGTTTATTCGATACCAGATCAAAAACTATGAAGCATGAATCAATAATAAAAACATGTGAGGATCTATTGTGAAGCATGAATATATTGTGCATCAATTGATATGTTCTATTGAATACTAAATATCATATTAATTAAGCAAGTTACTTATTTTTAGAATGAAAGAGATTCATTGAGAAAACGGAGATACCATCGACTAGGGCTTCGATAGAAGTTTCTTTTAGCTGAGGCGGTTAGAGTTTTGTTTTGTGAACGTGTTGTAAACAAAAAGGTTTAGAGAATATAGAAAATGTATATTAGGGGTTTGCTAGGAACCAAATAATTTGGAAACTTCTAATGGGCCCATAATGGACATACATATGTTAAATATAATATTTATAACAACAATGATATTGTAATATAAATGATATTGTAATATAAATGATATTGTAATATACATATATATATAAATGATATATATATATATATAAATGATATATAAATGATATTGTAATATAATATTTGTATCGATCGTGTTCATTAAAATTTTGTCACAGTTTGTAATGATAAATGCACACTACAATTTTATTACAAATTTATTTCGTTACGATTTCAGTTTCAAATTAGCAACATTTTTACGATATGCGCAAAATGTCTTGCAAAATTTGCAAGAAATATTCAACAATAATGAGTTGCGGTTATTTTGCAAGAAAATTATAGTAAATATATGTGAAAAATATGTGACACATTTGTCATTGTATTTACGACATTTAATAACTCTTTTGTAATATATACATTCAGATTCAGATTCAGATTCGAATCAAAATCATCAAATCTAAACCAAAATCGTCGAATCGAATCAACAATTTACCACAATATAGTTGGGGAACGACAAGTCAAAAGGCTAAAGATCATCATATCTAAATCAAATCAAAATCAACACAATATTGGATCGAATTCATTAGGTTTAAACCAAAATCGCCAGAAAGAATCATCAATTTACAAGGATATAGTCGAGGAACATCATGGAACAGTCAGAAATGGATCGGATCAGAAGAGAGCGCATGACCAAGAAAAGGCTCAAAACGTTCCAAAGATAGCTAACATATCATTAGTAAATAACACAAATTTTCAAAAATTATTAAGCGAAGCGCTTAATATTTGAAAAGAGCCTCTAAGTCTAGATTGGTATGATATTGTGTTGATTTCGATCTGATGACTCTGACTTTTTTGATTTTTAAGAGTTTTGATCTCCTCTTGATAACTCAATTCGTTATATCTCTTGATTCAGTTTCTTGTACCTGATCTTGATTTATTTATTAAAACAAAGGGAAAGCAGATCTTTGTTTTATTAAACTGAATCGGAAAAAATGAAGGATAAAACAATTCGGCTCAAAACCCGAACCGTGTCGCAAACTCGAGCTCCACGAAAGAGATTGGCCTCCTACATACTTCAACTACATGATTCTGATAGCTTAGTCAAAGAGATTCCAGGGGCAACAACTTATCGTGTCCATTACCATCTAAATCCCGATCTACCGATGGCACCACCGCATGTGATTCCTCCGCCGCGTCAGAAGCAAAGTCTGCTGAGAAAAATCCTTCGCTGCATTCTGTTCCTCCACCGCAAGTCAAAACCCAAGCCGGTGTCGATACGAGATCCAGCTCCGGATTTGCTGAAAGCCTACCTCGACTCTCGTGGACGTCTTCCGTATGGTATCTCTGACAGAAGCAGTATTCATCGCTATCACCAGTCAAAGAGAGATGTTGCAGATCCTTCAATTTGGCAGCCTCCATATGCTCCCATTTCTATCTCCCGTCTCAGGGTATCCAACGATACAAAGAATTCCGCAGATGTGAACTGTTTGAACAGAGGTATGTTCCTCGAGGTCTTGAAGAGAATCGTGAGATGATAGGTGTAATTGATGAGAATTATCTGTTAGAGACTGTCACATAAGTAGAACTATTTGTGCAAGAAGTGATCTGGGAGTTTTACTCAAATTTTCATATTTACAACTTTAAGACACTAAAGTCTAAGGTATTTGTTAGAAGAAAGATGTATGAGTTTTCTCCACAGATGATAAACAAGATTTTTTGCACTCCAGCTATTAAGTGGCATCCTAAGTATGAGCTTGATAGAGTGGAGCTTACCAAACATGCTTTAGCTAAGTATCTATATTCTGAAAGAGTTATGAGCTGGAAGGATTTGAGGACTTCTGTGATGCCTACATACTGTATCTTGCTGGATTGTATCTGATATGCTGTTTGAACTAGATACCATCAAAGAACAACTCCAATGTCACAGTGGATCGTGCCAAGCTCTTGTATCTCATTGATAAGAGGATCCCTTTCAATTATGGGAAACTGGTTTATGATCAAGTTGAAAAAGCTGATACCCTGATCCCTCACCAATTAAGACTAATAGCCTAGACAAGCAAAATTCTGAAGAATTTGAGGAGGAAGAATCAAAGTAAGAGTCAATTATGATTGTCTAGATTTAGGGGGAAAGTTAGGATTGAGAGGAAGGATCTCTGATAGGAGTGGTTATCTTGTAGTAGGTTTTTCATGAGGGTTTTCAAGTCGGATTATGTAATGAAGTCTTGTGTTTATGTTGACATTGCTATAAAAGATTTGATCTTAATGCTTATGTTGGTTGAAATGTTTTCAAATCTGTTTTTTTTTATGTCTGATGCATTTGTATTTCCCACTGTGATATGATGAATGTTTGTGAGCACTTGAAAGGTTAAATGCAGGTGAGCTTGAACAACAAATTGAATCAAAAAGGGGGAAATTGTAAGTGCATGTCTTATGCAAAAGTAGAAGTTTGGACTAAGACGTGGACACCAAGTTTGGACTGTTGACGTGGAGATAACCTTTAACAAGATTCTATTGTTAGTTAGAAAGAAGATATTCAGTTGGAGATTTAGAGCAATCCAAGATCGTAAAGTTAATATAGAAGAATCAAAAACACGATGAATATAAATATGGTGCTTTGTGAATCTAGCTAGGTTAGCCGTTTGAAAGAAGAAAAAGTAGATTTAGCTTTTTCTGAGTAAGAAAGTTATGTGACTCTGTACGGGTGAGCAAGAAAGATAAGAGAGAGTGTTTTCTTCTGATCGTTTCTTGTTCATGTTTTAGAAGTCTTAAGTGACAAGTTAATGTGTTTAGATCTTATGTAAAACCAATTCAGAAAATATTTTATTTTTAACGTGATTTCTAATAAAAGATACTCAATAATTCTGAACTTTGTAATAAAAGATTAAGTACAAGTTCATCCGATTTTTTAGTAGTAACATGTAATATGTAACATAACATAGGCTCCGAATGGTAACCATTCCGTCTCGCACCACACATATACATATGCATATATGTATCTCCAAAATATATACATATGCATATATATTTATACGTTTTTGTTACTATTTGAACCGCACCACAGTTTTTCCGCAGTTGTTCCACACGTTACCAATCAAAACCATAATATATGTGGTTAGTTATATCTTGGGTCAAAGATTTTAGAAACAAACGTGGCGATTATCACATTAATTGATGAGATTAGAAACTAGTAGCGTTCAAATTAGCTTTCCCCACTATTTTTAAGAAACAAGAAGTGTGTAATAGATTTACTACAAAGAAAAATATACTGTATTATTATGATAAACAAATACTCCTTCTGTTTCACAAAGAGTGTTTTATAAAATTTTTGCACACAGATTAAGAAAACTTTTAAATTTTCTATTTTACCCTCTATTAATTAATTATACAATTTTTTTCATTGGTCAATACATTAAAATAGTATAGATAAAACTGGAAATTTTACCAAATATTTACATTGAAAATACAAAACGACACTTTTTGTGAAATAAAAATAAAACCTTAAAACGACTCTGAAACGGATAAAGTATTTATTAAAACAAACTTCAAGAAAGAAACAAAGCAAGACAAAGGTTTTTGTTTCTCCGCTACTGTGCCTGCGGAGATTCCCTAGGTTTCCCTTGGATTCCCAGAATTTATTCAAAAATACAATTAATTAAATATTTATGAAAACTGGTGAAGATCAAAGTTTTCGATTTTCGAAAATAAACAGAAAATTTAAACTTTAAAAAGAGAACTAAACGCCAATTATAGTCGATTTTATAATTTAGGAATCCAAGAATCATCACAATTAACGAGGCTATATTTTCTCTTGTTTATTTTGTCTTCTTAATTATGAGCAAAATCTAAAAGAGAAGAATATAATGAACCTCATTTCAACGTTAAGCAACAAGCATTTTCTGTGAAAGAGAGAGAGAAAGAGAAAGAAGCAACAAAGGCTCGAACTTTGGCACTTCCTCGTGCATAGTTTTTGCTTTGGCTGCTACTAGTGTACAAAAACAACTATCAGGTGATTTTGTTTTCTCATTCTTTTGTTCTGTCTCGTTTAAATGGGTAGTAGCTTTCTTATTGTTCTTGTTGTTGTTCATATTAAATATCAATTTTTGTTGAAATCTTTATGTTCTGTTCTACTTAGCTTTCACGTTTTGACCAATTTGATCAGTTAAACCAATGAAAGCTTTGGACTTTCTACAGTCTTTGTGTTTCGTTTCTTGTTGTGGCTTTGATTGCATAACTGGCGTCGTCTTGTCTGATTTGATGATAAAGGTTGCCTTTTCGTCTTTTTTACTTATGGATTAGGGTTTCTTCTTCAACCAATGGAGAATGATGCCGTTAAGTCATCGAGTCACTCTTCGAATCTATCAGAGTTCATCTCCAAATTCGCTAAAGTCTGCAAATTTAGATCCATTGGTGTGTTCCCTGACCAGAAGTCGAATTCAAACGACCTGTGTGAAGTAGAAATCTTAGTGGATGATAAAGCCAAGGAAACTGAGATTTGTGATATCAATCACAAACCCTCGAGACAGTTTAGAACTTTTAGTTGGGATGATAATGAGATTTGGAAGCTGTTTGACATTGTTTCAGCGCTTAAGCTCGCGTATGTTGAGTTTCAACAAGCTCATTTGCCTTATGATCCAGACAAGGTCATTGAAGCAGATAACCTCGTCGTGTCTCAGCTCGAGGCTTTAGGCAGAATCAAGCGTCTCTACCTCAAAACAAAACATCTCAACACGAAGAAAACCGAGCTTGCTGCTTCTTGTTTAGATCGTTTGAGAGATGAAATCGAAGTGACTGAGAAGCATTTGGAGAAACTTAAAGCGCAAGTGAAAACAAAGGAGAGTGAGATTCACTCTTTGAAGGAGAAACTAGAATGCGTGGTTGCAGAGAATGGGAAACTCGAAGAGAGGATTGTGAGTGTTTCTTCGTTTGAATTCGCGTTTAGAGCTGCTTCGAAGTCTATTCACGACTTTGGGAAGCCATTGATCACTCTAATGAAAGCTACAGATTGGAATTTGGACAAAGCAGTAGAATCTATTGTTGGAAATGTAACATTTGCTAAAACTTCAGATAAGAAGTATGCTTTTGAGTCATACATTGTTCGGAGAATGTTTCGCAGCCTAAAGCTTAATCCGTGTGATGTGACTGAACTAATGAGTTTCGATGATCCATTGGATGCGTTAACAGCGTTTCCAGATTCTGCGTTTTCAAGATTCTGCAGTCAGAAGTATCTTTTAGTTGTTCATCCGTCGATGGAGGCTTCATTCTTTGGAAATTTGGATATGAGGGGACTAGTTTTGCTCGGTAAGCATCCAAGAACGATGTTTTATCAAATCTTTGCAAAAATGGCAAAGTGGGTATGGATTCTTGGATCATTTGCAGCTTCCTTGGATCCCAAAGCGAAGATCTTTGTGGTTAGACGAGGAACCAGATTCTCACGTGTCTACATGGAATCTGTAGTGGGTGATGAAAAAGAAGAAGGACAAGACGATTTAAGCGTCGAGTTCATCACAATGCCGGGGTTTAAAATTGGAGAGTCAGTGTTTAAATCTCAGGTTTATCTTTCGAAGACAAAAAGGTAAAAAGAGCCGCTCTGCAGATGTGAAAGTTTTGTAGGTGAGTAAAATACTTTTTTTCTCCAAGGATTATTTGGTTTGTATCGTTGTTCACATTCAAGTTTTGGTCTATTATTAATAAAACCAAATTTATTCGTTATGTGAAACGCGAAAGCTTGCAGTGTTTATAGTCTTAGCACATTTCAGATTCCAACATTGAACTTAGAAACCTAAAGATGGTGTTTTCCTTTGGTGTTGACAAAGAAAGTTCAAACATTTTTGTTTTCATCATTAATCTATCAGTTCATTCACATGAAAACAGGTCTCTGCAGAGCTCTCCATAGAATCTGCAGACAAGTTCAATGAAGACAGCGCTCTTAAGATAATTCCAAGTTTCCAACATAAGGGAAGCGATGAATAAGATAGTTTCCAAAGCTTCTGCAAGCATCTTCGACAACATTGTCTTCCAATGCATCTCTTGAGTTCAGCAGTTTCTTGTCCCGTGCTGCATAAGCAGGGGCGTAATGGGTGACAGTGTAAGTTCAGTTCTTCTACTTCAGGTTTGGGATAGATCTTTCTCCAATCAGACGATAGTACAGTGTTAACTAGAGCAAAATACCAAAGAATAAGCATGCCTCCCTTCCGGTCGGAGTTGGAACCTATAAATGTGGACAATGTCAGTTCTATCCTCTCAAGGGATAGAGCCTTGATTTGATTTGGTGACAAATTGTTCTTAGGTCCTAGTTTACCTCAAGGCAACTGTTTTATGAAGATACAATATGAAGTATTTGATGTCAACATTCTACAACATAGTAAAAGAGTGTAATAACATAGCTTGCCTTGTTCCACATGTGAAAGCTCACATTTGGATTTTTGGATGGCTTTGTGATATAGAAAAAGTATATGTTCTTTTATTATAATGAAGGCAAGATGCCCCACTGATGTAGAAACCCTTTTCCAGTGGTGACTTCGAGCACCAAGAGCGCTAGCACCGCCAACATTGCTGCTCTTCCATTCCATGTTTCTGCACTTTTTGTCCATCCCCATTCCCACATCGTCACAGGTGCTGGTAGCTCCCTCCTCTGTGAATCATATGTTGCTAATAGTTCTTCTACACTCCCGAGCGGAACTAACGACTGCCCAACAAAAAAAGAATCAAACACTCAGCAATTTCGTACACTTAACTGGGTCAGCTATACATATAAAGAATAAACATATCCATCAGCATACCAACTCATGTTTGGCATAACAATCAACCCCATACTAAGCCTACAGATGCTCAACTAATGCTATGGCTGACGATACCTCCCAAAAAGGAATTAGTGGACTAATGAACCATCGAAATCTTTAAATACAAGAAAAATGAAGAGTGTTGTTACCTGTCGAGCTTCAAGGTTTGAGACTGCCATAGCTCCAACATATGGAAGACTTTCCACAACAGCATCTGCCAAGTCAGATATAAACATGGGTTCTGTTCCTAACGCAGGTACTCGCCCCCAGTTTTTGATACCAGACTTCAAAGCTAACTCTTTATACTCAACATCTATCTCCTCCAGAGTTTCAATGTGCTCGCTGACAAAGCTGTTAACATAGGAACAAACTTGAGTTTCAAATAACGAGAAGAAAAAATAAAAAGAGACAGAATTTGTGCCATAAATACTGCTTTACCTTATGGGTACGGCCAGAAGATTTTCAACACCTTTTTTACCAAGTTCAGTAATGGCTTCTTCGGTGTATGGTTTCAGCCATTCCACTGGTCCAACTCTGCTCTGTTGAAGTGTTGCCAAAAAATAATGAAACAACAGACTGAGTGAAATTTGTACTGTTTACCAAAAATATTGTGTTATTTCAGAAACATATTTATGGTTACCATTAATGAAACAGAAACAAATGGAAAATACCTGATAAGCAAGAGTGTAAGAATTAGTTATCTTTCTCTTGTCTAATTCCTCCATGATCAGATCAACACATTCTTCCATTTCTGCCTTGTACGGATCACCGGCTTCTTCAACATATGCAAGAGGCACGCCATGTGCACTGAAAAATATTACAACCTGTAACATATATTTTTGGTTTGAAGCGTGTCTTAGGATATAGCTGAAATGGCAAAACCAGAAAACAACTACAAAAGAATTGAAACTTTGTTTTCCACTTGAAAATAATTAACATATATAATCGAGTGAGCAGACACAAGATTGTCTACCTGACTAGGGGAACCAAATTTTCCCAACTCGCTTTGGATCAAGTTTGCCATTGCCTTTATATATCCCTCTCGCTGATACCACGATGGTATAACAGTATGCTGCATGTTCACAAGATACTCGTCCTCTCTATGTAAATAGTGAGTCAAGCACAGGAAGGTAAATAACTAAATAAGATATAGTCTTGGTATACTTAAAAATGAAAGAGTGCAAGTCTCACCGAAATATTCTCTCCAAGAGTCTTAGGCTTGAACCACTTGTCGATATCGAAAATTGAGGATAAAGTGGTAGAACAACTAGTTTTGTAATTCCATCTCTTTTTATCTACAAGTAGATGTAGAAAGAAAATGGGGAAGTGTCACAAGGTGCAAATTCCAGGTGTTCACACATAATTCAGGTAATTATTGTTCTACACAATAGTTCAGCTTCAAAGAATACATACTGTTAAAGAGCAGACAAACAATAAAGCATTGATAATAAAATAAGAAAGAGTTAAGGGCTTTGATTATTTTGTTCCTTTTGCATTTACACGTTAAATTATTGTGTTTACATTCAAAGGCGAACACAGTATTTTCTTAATAAATTATTATTTGCAAGTTTCAAACGAGGAGGTATCATCTGAAGTTTGCATCTACGTTTTGCAAATGATGTGTGATAAAATAAAAAATGTTGTGGTTACCTGTTCAATGGCTTCTTCAGTGAATGGATGCCAATACCGCATACCAACATATACCTTTGCAGGGACATTTTTCTCCCAAAGGCACTTTCTAAGTTCTTCAGCCTGGTGAAGAAAGTTATGACAGGTACAACATAAGAATGTAGAGGAAACAATGGCAGGAATTTAATAGCACGAGCAGCAAGCTAAACAACTAAAAACCAAGAACAACGATAGAAGGAATTACATACGTAGGGAGTGCTATATACATACTAAAGTCTTATCGCAATCTCCATTCCATAAATATTGCATAATCTCAACAACTTATTTACTCTCAAGTTGAGGTGTCTCGCACAAGCACAAGAGATTTACAAATGGAAAGGAAACTGAAAGTCTGAAACACTTTGTGAGACTAACGAGCCATTTTAGATGCCAATTCAGTGAGAAATGTAAGATCATATTGGCATATAAGAAAAGGAAAGACTTACCTGTGCATCAGTAATGTGGCGAAGAGGAGAACCTCCACCAATAGATGCGTATCCTTCCTTGCTTTTAGGTGCCCTTGCTACTGATATAAATTGTGCTAATGGCTTCTGAAGAAATTGGAAGAGTGGCGGCAACCGTATAATGTCCTAACAAACAATTGAAACAAGGATCAGTTGTAGGACATAAGTCAAATGAAGAAAGCATGTAAAGAAGATGAAATAAGCTGCTCAAACAGTTAAAAGTTCCAGACAAAGAGTGTATCTTTGCAAAATACTTAATTTCATATGAAGATCAAAGTTAGGCATGTCCAAACAAAAATTGTAACTTTGAAAAATCAAAAACATTTATCTGGCATTACCGGGTCGGCAAAGAGGTTAAACAAAAAAGGTTGAACATCATCTAAAGTCTCAGGGCCTCCAAGGTTCAATAACAAGACTCCGATTTTGGAATCATCACTGATAACTGAGGAAGAAGAAATGGCATCATCATCACTGATAACAGAGGAAGATGAAACGTTTAAGGGATTTGAGGCCACCAATGCTCTCAAGGGCAATGAATGTTTTCCAAGTAGCTTGTTCGAAAGGGATAGATTTGAGTAGTGCAGAGATCTCTGTGAATCGTTACAAAATTGTGGCAAGAGTCTTGTATACAAAAAAAAAAGAAAAAGAAGAGAATATACTAGTCAGTTGCAATGTGAAGCTTACAGAGATATATAAATAAAAAATCATAATCCGAAACTTACGGAGGAGGAGGACGAAACGTAGAGTAGGAAGAAGAAGAGCAAGAAGAAGGAGATGCACTCATGGCTGGGCAGTTCATTGCAAAATTGAAACTTCAAGTGAACCCTAACGCAACGGAAGATTGTATTAGGATTTGGATTTGTGGAGGAGTAGAAAAATCTGAGGATGGATGGATTCTCATGTACAATTCTTTGTTTGTTTTTTTTTTTTTTTGACTTTGTATTTAACCAGACACACAGTTGGGATAAAATGAAAGGGGCTTGAGAGAGTGACGACGGAGAACCACACGTGTCCACACATTTGTGATAATTTTTTTATTTCTCATTTATACTCTTTTTTTTTTTTTTGTATTACCCTCCATTAGTATCTTAGGTATTATACTATTAATTATTAATATTGCATTTTCTAAGTGTTGTATTATTTTTTGTGTCAAAATTTGACTCTATCAATTTGAAAAAAGGTCTTATGTTGATGAACCCAGCTTTTATTTGAAAAATGGTCCCCTATGATTTGTTTAATATCTTAAGGTTGAACATTTGTAATACAACTCATGTTTAGATATCAATATATCTAATGTTATAAAAAAAAATTTGAATTTTTTTTTTTTAAATAACTGAAATCATAGAAATATGTAAATGTAGTGATAGTAAAAGTTAGATAGTAGAAACCTTGTGGGTTATATTATTTTTTACTACACATATAGGCATTGTGAAAACCTCATTTGATTTATTAGATTTGCTTTAATCAAAGATTAGTAAATTTGGATGAACCGGTCAGACCGGTTCGACCCATGGTTCAGTTCTGTGTTTAAAAGAAGACATTGAACGAAACAGAAAGTGAGAAAACAAAAAATTAATTGGTCAACATAGTTTTGCTTGGTAAGCATCCAAGAACGGTCAACGCTGTTTTGCCAAATCTTTGCAAGAATGGCAAAGTGGCTATGGGTTCTTGGATCGTTTGCAATTTCCTTGGCTCTAAAAGCAAAGATCTTTATGGTCAGAAGAGGAACCAAATTCTCTAGTGTAAAAAAAAAAAACGCTTTGGAGGTAGGTGATTATGCAACTTTTATAGGTAAGTACTATAACATATTTCTCCATGAATCATTTGGTTTGTATCTTTGTTCACTTTCAATTTTGGTCTATAGTTAAGTTTCTCCGTTTGTGAAACGCGAAAACATACAATTTATATAGTCTTCACACATTTCAGTTTCAAACTTTGAACTTAAGAACCTTAAGATAGTGTATTCTTTCAATGACTTCCAAACCACAAATATTTTTTAATTTGGTTGACAAAGAAAGATATAAAAAAAAACTTTTTATGTTTTGATCATTTATGAATCGGCTCATTCACCTGAAAACAGATCTCTGCAGAGCTCTCCATAGAATCTAGAGACAAGTTCAATGAAGACAGGACTCTTAAGATTCTTCCAACAGAAGAGAAGCTCCTCTATGTCCATTAAGTCATCCATTTTCCCTTCTTCAACAATGAGATGAATCAGATAGTTTTCAAAGCTTCTGCAAGCATCTTCCACAGCATTGTCTTCAAATGCATCTCTTGAGTTCAGTGATTTCCTGGTCCGTGCTGCATAAACAGGCGTCGTGATAGGTGAAGTGAACAGCTTCTTGGCTGCTGCTGGTGTGAGAGGCGACTGCATATTCTTTGACATATCATCATCGTTCACATTAACTGCAATGGCAATAAGAGAATAGAGAGATCAAGAAGCTGACAAAATTCAATGTTAAGCTTGCAATAGAGCACAATGTTGATTTGAAATTAAACTGATAATGAATTGTAGAAGAATTGTCTTACAAGAGGAAGTTCTGGGTTTGGTGTTGCTCATCTTCTGGTTCTTGCTTGTGCTGAGAAAAGAGAGACAAGAATAGATTGGCTTCTGAGGATGAAGATGATGTCTAGGTTTGACATTGCCATGTCGTGCACTAAGAGGTCTAATAAAGACAGGTCTTCTAACTCTGAAGCGGAAGAGAGAGACAAATCTGTTGCATGATTTGGAAAGCTTTGATCTGAAGTTAATCAAAGTTGCTTTCACTCTCATTGTCTTGAAGCTTTTTTGATAATCCTCTTTGGCTTTTTTTGCTTTTGTTTGGTGTGTATAAGGTTAGAGGATTGGGTTGTGTTGCGTGGGTTTCACGTCTTAAGGTGTGAAAGTCATGATGGTGGAGTCCCATGAAGTTTTTACAAACGGTCGAGAATAAATGATTTTTATTATTAGTGTTTGGTGGCTCTTGCTTCGGAGCAAAACCCAAGATGATGAAATTGGTTTGCTTTTGTATATTGAAAAGGTCGTTGCTTGATTGTAGGTTGAACATAAACCGATTTCACATCTAGTCATCTAGTTTAAATAAAATAAAAAATTGATATGAATGATCACGTACGCTAGTTTCATGGATTTTGAAGAGTGTTCAAATTCTGCCTTTACATGTTAATTGTCATGTTTTCTTTTTTTTTGTTAGGTCAATATCAAATTTTAGACGTAAATTACGTATCCAAATTTTATTACAATTGCATCCAAAATGTATAAACTGATAAAATTTCATGAATTTACTTAAACTTTTTAATAGTTAACTTAACATTATATTTTTCAACAGACACGTTGGCCATAGTATCGATTTCGATCAAACTCCTCAACCTTTTCTTTGTTTTTCTTTTTTCTTTTTGACTCTGGTCAACTCTCTTCATACATGAACGATCAGCTTCATTTTCTGCTATAATTTGCTAGGTTAGATATTACAAAGAACAAACTAGAGCTCCAAGCTATATGGGTTTCAGTTTAAGCCCATAACTAGAATGCTTTGCCACTAGCCAGCTAAGCTTTGGTCCGTAAAAGAAAGCAAATTAAAACTAATAAGAAAACGAGTCAACGCATAGACAGAGCAGTATCTATCTCCAGATCTCTCTTGTTATGCAAAAGCTTCTTATTAATCTTTAAGGAAATCACTCAAACCTTAAAGCTTTTACTTATATCTCAAGCAATACCTCAACTTGGTATTTATAAGCTTGATACAAAACTTTAAAATGGAAAACATCTTAGAAAAGGAAATATCATAACTTGACAATTTCCTAATCTCTCTAAATGTATACTTAGCTTTTCTCTCCTAAGTATACTTTGTCTTGAGCTCTACTCTACTTCAAGTTAACAACAATCTCTACATCTCTTCCACTCTCTGATCCAATCTCCCGTTTATTCCCGTGGTTATGGCAAAACTCAAGCATTTCTCCCATGAATGCGACTTGACCTCTTCAGAGAAAGTTGTAGACGGCATCTGCAACATTTGCTACAAAGATGAAGCAGTCGAGTTCACTTGTAAGTCTTGTAATTTCGATCTGTGTAAAGCTTGCTCCAGACTTCCGGGGAAGGTTTCTCACGAGTTCCACAGTGAGCATCCTCTTGAACTTTCTCTTTTCCAATATGATCGGAAACCTAAATACATCATCTGCTCTGGGTGTGGGAACATGTCTTCCGGCTCTTTCTACGAGTGTAAGGCATGTGAGATCTACCTGGATCTGGGTTGTGCTCTCCGGAAGAACATCTCCAATGCTTGGAACATAAAAGAAATGCTCCATGATAGCCATTGCCACTTGCTTAGAAGGTGTAGACCAGGACCAGACGCCAAAGGTGATTGTCTGCATTGTGAGCTTCCCGTATCTCCCTCCTCTATATGTTACGGATGCGTTTACTGTTACTCGTTTGTTCACCACAAGTGCATTTATCTACCTATAGAGATTCGGCATCCCGTTCATCCTGCACACCCTCTGAGACGTCTTAGTTACATACGAACTTGTGGTGGTGAAAAAGATTGTAAGGCGTGCAAATTGATTATCTCTGGTGTCCCGTATAGCTGTATAAAATGTGATTTCGACCTTCACCTCAGGTGCGCAGACTCTTTGTTGCGAGGTCTGATGCACAAGTCTCATAAGCATAGACTGTTTTATGTGCCTAGAGATGCTCAATATGCCTTCCGAAAAGGAACTCATCATTGTGGGATTTGCATGAGAACTAAGGAGACCTCTCTTGAATCCTATTATCACTGTGTGGAATGTGAATTGAATTTCCATTTCGAGTGTCTTGAGATACCCAAGTCTTTGGTCAAGAAGTCTTATCACATTCATCCACTCGTGTGCAAACGATTCTTATGTAAAGACGAGTCTTTGGAGTATTGTGGCGTGTGTGAAACAATGGTACATGCAGGACATCATGCTTATTCTTGCGAAAAATGTGATTTTATTGGTCACATTGAATGCATTCTACGCGAGGTAATTAATATGTAAACTTACACAGTTCAGTTTTTCTTTTCTAATGATGATGGTAATGAAGACAATGATGAGTTACTCTTACTCATATGTACAGGAAGAGCCCTCACCATTGTACTTGAAAGATCTGTATTTATATGGTGAAGGTTCCACAAGAACAACAAATGGAGAAGACCATGAATCAAACGAAATGGAAACCGAACTTATGGTGCGTCTATATAGTCATCAATACACACTAGTCAAAGAAGTATAAATGTTTCTGAAATATCAAAGTTCCTTAAGATAACGTAAAACTTCGTACTTTATTCATTCAACAAAGATGGCTTTATATAGCCTTTTACATCAGAAACTGATTCCTAAAATTAAGCAACAACCATTGACTAAAACAACTTAGCAGAACCACTAATACAGAACCGAAATAATCGTTCTTTTTATTTAACACTACTAACTACCTTGACTTCTTCAAACTCTTGACTAAGCAACGTCTCCAACTGCTCCTTTATTTGAAAGCTTAAACTCCAACAGTTTCCTTATTTTAGGCCACCCTTCCCTAATTTTTGCAAGATATATGTTGTAGGTTAATGATGTGGTGCATATTCATGTGATGAAACCGAGCCACTTGAGCGAGCTTGACAAACGTGCACAGTGCAACATATGTAAAATAAAAATATCTGGTAGCCCTTACAAATGCACTACCTGCAGCTTCCAAACACATCATTTATGTGCAGAGCTGGAGCAGCCATCAATTACTCGGCTTCTTCATCAAAACCATCCTTTGACACTTCTGTCTAAGACTCCTACAGGACTCACAACTCATTGTGACAGTTGCAAAGAGCCAATAGATGAAGGATTCAATCTCTTCTGTCGAATATGCGATTTTCTCATCGACATCAGTTGCGCCTTGAAAGGCAAACATTCTCTTGGGATGGTAGGGATCAAAGTCATCGGAGAAGGGAATGAATTTTGCCTTAGTAACGAGCATAGCGTGGTTCAAGTTATCCTCTCGAAGTCATGTCTGAGTTCTTGTGCTATTTGTTCTGAGAAGGTGTATGGAAAAGGTCTCTCATGTATGACGTGTGAAGAGCTGTATCATTAGCAGTGTCATGAAGTTTGGATAGAACCACTATTCGATCATCCATTCCATTCGAATCACTCGCTTGTAATTAGACTCACAAGTGGAGCAGAGTGCATTGCCTGCAAGATGAATATTGCAAAGCATGGGTATAACTGTGACTGTTGCAAAATCAGTTTCCACATTGAATGCATAAAAGCTGTGGACATACCAAGAAAGATCAGGCTTCACAGTCACTATTTCTATAACTTCTGGGTGGATGACTTACGATTGAATCAAGCATGCAATGTTTGTGCTAAACCCTGTGGTGCTTCGTTCTACGGCTGTGTTGATTGTAACTTTAACGCCCATGTAAAGTGTGTTGGGATTGCAGACAGTGTGAAGAGCCAGCGACATCGGCATTCTGTCGTGGAAGAGTATATTTTTAATGACAAATCGTGTTCTCAATGTGGATCAGACTGCAATGGTTACAGTTACTCTTGCAATCATTGCGATGACGTGTTTCATATCAGATGCTTAATGCCCCTGGTGAGTATTAGATTATATCATTTCATAGGTTAATTATATATAAATAATTTCTTCTTCTATTTTTCTTTTATTCCAACGTTTGATTTTACTTGTGTTATACAGAAGGATCGTGAACCAGCAACAGAAGAGGACCAACTTTGTGACATATATCTTATATATATTGAGCGGGAACTCTTACAAATTTTAAAAGACTAGTCTTAATTTGGTTCTTCCTTCATGAAATGAGGTTTACAACTTCTCTTATATGAGGCTATGCTTCCAAATCCTCCCAGTTTCTTTATGTCATGTTTAGGATCCGAACGGGAATCGCCTTTGTTTATTTGCTTTATCAAACAAATATTTAGTAGAGAGTTCTCAAACTATTGGTTTTTGTGTGTTTGTTTGACTTAGCCAAGGATATTGTTTTATACAAATTTTATGATGTTGAATCCTCTTCACGTTCACCGCACGATATCAAATTATCAAGTCTACTCAGTTCATGTTTCAGATTCATAACTCTCACTGATCACTTTTGCCTATTTAAAGCAAGTATAAAAAATGTTTTATTCTTAATAAATATATTTTCTTTGTCGAAGTTAAAAAGATAGCTGCCAAAACAATTGATCTGTAAAGGAAATGTATATATATTTAAAACAAGGGGTGTCCTCAAAATGTTCGGCGTTGGTGGACATAGTAGACCAAAATTTTGTTAAGATCATTATGACGACTCAAAAGTTGCTTCACCTTTATTCAAAGGTGTTCAAATGAGCAAAATGGAACATATTTGATTATCCTAATCTCATCATTTGTATATCTGTATCAACTTTGTATATAATTATATAAAGTGGGATAAATACTAAATTGTTTCTACCTAAAAACATAAGATAAGACTTTACCTTTTGCCCCCCCCCCCCAAAAAAAGGGTTCAGACTTTACCAAATTCAAAGAAGCATCCAAACGAAAATATAAAATTTCATTATTATGTGTACTAAAACCAAGATAGAACATATGTCAAAAGTTTTAGTTGAATTTTGATTTTTTTTTTGTTTTCATTAATTGATTATATTTGTCTGTTTTTTAGGACTAAGGCTGCAAATGGTGTGGGACTTTTTAATGTTTTCATTCAAAAAGCTTCTTTAGAAGGAAAAATAAAAAGTATTTTTCGTTGCAATTGCCATTTGGTCAATTTTTCTTTTTGAAATTTTTAGTGGATTCTTTAAAACTGTTTACATTTGCTACTCTTTATAATTCTATTAATTGTTTTTTCCGTTATTTTGTCAATCGGTGAAGTAAAAAAAATCTTCATAAAATGATGTTAGAAATCCTAAACAATTGTATCAGTTTTCGATAATTGTGTTTATTTTTTACTATTCCACTAAAGAATTAGTATCGTAGGTAAAAATTTAAATCCTAATTATATGACACAAGCGTGTAAATGTGATGTCTCAAGTAGTTCATGCTGATGTTAAATGATGATGATACAAATAAAAGACATTCTTGAAGCTTTTTCTATTAGCTAGCCCCACTAGTTTCCAGTTTTAATCTTCAGTTTTCTTCTTTATCTGTCACATAGAGATATTGCTTTCTCACCTTCTTCTTTATCTAAGGAAACAAAAACAGAGTTTTCTTAAGAGAAACATCACAAACTCTTGTGAAAAGAGAGAGAGAGAGAGAGAGAGAGAGAGAGAGAGAGAGAGAGAGAGAGAGAGAGAGAGAGAGACAAGATGGGGAATTACAAGTTCAGAATTTCAGATATGCTCCCAAATGCATGGTTTCACAAGCTCAAAGACATGACTAAACAGTCTAAAGCCAAAACCAGACCTTCTTCTTCCTCAAACACTTGTAACAAGATGAAATCTTCTTTAGATTCTCTTCCTCATCATCATCCTTCAACCTTTTATATCTCCAAAAGCTTAGTAGCTAACAATCCTCACCATAACTCACCAAGAAGCTCTCTTCACACAAAAAGGATGAGTAAAAGAAAGACACTTTACAAGCCATCCCTTAAACCTTTGACTCCTCCTCCTCTTCTTGTATCTGCAAGTTTCAACAAGAGCAAGATCAACGGCCAAGATTCCTCTCACAGCTTGTTCCCAGCTCTTGAAACCTCCCCTCAGTCTTTCGTGTACAGTTTCTACGAAGAAGAGGGTGATGATGAGTTCGTTGACTTTTCCAACTTCAAGATCGACACCAAGAACAAAGCTTTCACCAAGCACAAGGTCAAAGAGTCTAAAGCTTGTCCTGCAAGTAACACAATCAAGAAACCGCAGAAACGCCATCTTTCTCTGAAGATTAATAAAGAGAAAGACGAAGATGAAGATCACGAATACATAGCTGAGATGAAATACCAAAGGCAAGTTTCTGGTGGAAGAAAATCCTCTGCAGGGATAAACCTCAAAAGAGTGAATTCTCCTAGAATTCAACTCTCAGGTATGCGTAGAAGCACGTCGAGAAGAACAGAGAGGAATCAAGATGTTCTCGAGAGTTTCGCAGTAATGAAGAGGTCATTTGATCCAAAGAAAGATTTTAGGGAATCAATGATTGAGATGATAGAAGAGAATAACATCAGAGCTTCAAAAGACTTGGAAGATCTTCTTGTTTGCTACCTTTCTTTGAATCCAAAGGAGTATCATGATCTTATCATCCAGGTTTTCGAACAAATCTGGCTTCAACTTATAAAAAACAAATAAATAAATAAACTCGTAATGTAATGTTAGTTAACCTAATGGTCAAATTAGTATAATTATGTCTTGTGTGAAATTGTAGTTGTTGACTTGTTGTTAATGTTCATATGACGTAAGATGGAACTGTGGAGATGAAGCCCACTTTTTATGTGTTTCTTTTTAACCTTTATTTCTCTATTGTAAAATGTAAGCAAATAATAAAAGTTGTTATCATATTGTCGTTTTAATCCAAACACGATCACTAAGGGCGTGGAAGCACTGTTAATTAAGACAGAATTAGTCACTAAGCATATCCTTGTCTTGTCTGTGACTGTGATGGCTTCAAGACTTGTTATTGTTTCACCCGATCAATACGTGAGATTATTCATTAGAATATGGGGATGGATTGCGCCATAATCATTTGAATATTTTGAAATAACAAAGTTGAAAATGGCGGTAAGAGAGCTACAAGAAAAAGCCAAGAGTGAAGTGAAGAGACAGGAACAATTTGAAAACGCAACAAGTACGGAGTATATATATATAGTATGTATGAAGAGCATTTGCATAATCGTTGGAGGTAGAGGAGAGGACCACTGACACATAAACTGAGATGTGATTAAAGAAGAAAGAATCAGAGATGAGTTTTAATCCTAAAGGTTTGTTTCTTTTTGAAGAAGAATGAAGATGAAGATGAAGAAGAGGACCACTGTTGCAAATTATATATCCTACGATCTGTTGGCTTATGAAGTTTCAGCAAAAGACATGTGATATGGTATATGTTTCTGAGTGAATTCAAATCAATGGGGGAAAATGGATCTTGTGATTTTGAATATAAAGTTTGACGTGAGCTAGGTGCCTAGGTGATATGTCATATTTTTAAACAATTAACCTGATGATGCTAAAGAAAATTAATTTTTGATTATATTCTTGCAATATTTTTTGTGTGGTTTCATGTTAATGTATGTTAGTCTGCGTAATTGTAAACCATGGTCAAACACGATGACAAAACATTCCTATCTTTATTTTTCAAGACATTATAATGTTAATGTAGATATTAATGATACTACTCTTCTCTGTGTTTCATAACAAATATGGTTTTGACACTTTTCACATAAACTAATTTTTATAAATACCCTAAAATTTATAGGAAATTTGAAAAATATACTCAATTTTAATAATTTGAAAACTACAATTAAAATGACCATAATGCCCTTTTATTTATCTAATTATTTTTTATTTAAAATAATATATATTAATTTTTAATTATATTTGAAATAATAAAATTTAAATAACAAAATTCGTAATTAATATTTTAACTCTAAAAATAAGAAAAATTATTTTATATATATAAAATAACCATTATCTGATATTTTAACTAAATAAAAAAATATTGTTGATAATATAATATAGGTTTATACTTTCTTAAAAAATAAGTAATTGTAATTATATCATTTATAAAAAAATAAAATAATGATTTATACATATTAATATTTTCCATAGACTTATTCATTATATCTTGTTTTATTAATAAAGTTGACTTTTTAAACTATCGACTTATATTTCACTTATATTGACTTAATATTTTTTTGATCGACTTATTTTAACACAATAGATTTATTTTTTGGTTCATCGATTTATAATTTTTTTCTGTTGACTTGTTTATTCATAGTAGATTTAATTCATTTTACGTTGATTTATTAATCAGTCGATTTTTTGAACTTTCGGCTTATATTTCATTTTTGTCGACTAAATTTATTTTCAGTCGTCTTATTTTAGAAGAGTCGACTTATATTTTGTTTGATTGATTTTTTACATAGTCGACTTTTTTAAACTGTTGACTTATTTTTTTTATTTGTTGATTTTTTTTTTTGTCGATTTGTTTATTCTCAGTAGACTTATTTTATTTTACGCTGACTTATTAATGAAGTTGATTTTTTTGAACTGTCGACATTTATTATATTTTTGTCGACTTAATTTTCTTCTCTGTTGATTAATTTTTAAAAAGTCGACTTATATTTTGGTTAGTTGATTTGTTACATTGTCGATTTTTTTGTACAGTTGATTTATTTTCTTTTAAATCGATATAATTAATTTTTGTTGTAATATTTAAATTAATTAATTTTCGAAAAAATATAATTTTAATTATATATTATATCTTCATATTTAGTTTTAAAATGAATGTAGAGTAGTTAAATATTGAAAAATTAAAAAAAGGAAATTTTTTGTTTTGAATTATTTATATTTAAATTTTGTAATCAATAGCAGTAATTAATAAATAAATAAAAATTTCAAAATACTTATTAAATCAAACAAAATTTTCAATATATATAATAAAAATTCATAATTTATATTTTTTATTTGTTTGTATGCATATAACTTAAATACTTTGTTAATTAAAATTAAATTAACATAAATATCAAATAATAGTTCAATTTTAATCTAAAAATAATATTTGTAAAAAATAATAATAAAATTTAATAACTGAATTTTTAATTATTAATTAAGGGTAAAACAGTCATTTTCACATAAAATAAGATAGATTTCAAATACAATAAAATGATAGTATAGTTTTCAAATTTCATGCATAAATTAGGATATACACTCAAATTAATCCTTTTTATTATATCCTAAAAATAAGTTGACTCTTGATAATATGTTCTATTATTAATTTAAATATGAAGGACAAAGGTGCTGATCCTTACGACCTTAAACAACAGGTATATATTAATCCAAATTCATTATGATCTTCTTCATTTCTTAATCTCTCGGTGTTCAAAGATTCAGAACCTGTCTTTGTTCGTCTGATAAGTTTAGTCTAGAAACGCTCATTTTCTATGATGATTAGGATGTGTTCTTGTTGTTAGCCATTTGTATCATGTAATCTAATAGTTGCAGATTTCAGATTCTGATTCAGACTCGGTTTTTCCATGATTGTTTATGCGGTGATGATACAGGAAAATGTCTTGGGTGAGTCGAGGATGATGATTCCGGATTGCCACAAACGTCTCGAGGCTGCATTAGCTGACCTCAAGTCCACTTTGGTAAATACATTTTCCATCCTTATTATTTTGCTAAGCATCGATTTTAGCTTTAAGTATTAGTCTATGACAATCAAATGTAGAGTGTGATCTTAAGTTTAAGAGCACTTATTCTCAACTAGAACTTTATATATATATAGTGATAGGATTATTTACCCCATGAAAGCATCTTAGTCCTTTTTTTATGGAAAACAATGCATAAGCACAATCAGGAAACATGAGTGAATTTCCTACTCTGTGTTTTTTTTTTTTTGTAACAAAAACTGAATTTGCAGGCGGAAATGGAAGAGACGAATGAAAAAGAAGGCCCAGAGATTGAAGATGCAAAGAAGACAGTTGCAGACGTGGAGAAGCAATTTCACACTGAAGATGCCTGATTGGTCTGTGTATTCTGAGAATGGTATGGTTAACGAATTGGAAGAATCGTCTTCTCTATCATTAATGTCGAATTGTATACACTGAAATTGTTCAACTCTTAATACATTCTGGTGATTGTTCCTTCATTCAATAATGTATTTTTTGAAATGACACACCAGTTATAACATGTGTTGTAGCTGGAACAAAACAATTGAAAATTGACATAATAACTTAAGAAATCCAATTAGTACGATGCTGTTATAAATTTTGGTTGGTGCTTCATTATAAATTTTGGTTATGAACAACGATAATGAATCATAGCTAAGAAAAGATTACATGCATGGTTTTAAAAAAGGTGATGGTGTAGTTCAAATATGGTTGATCAGATATGTATTCCATTCTCATTACAAAATCACTTGTCTTGCGAAGAGAATCTACAATTTCTTAGTCATATATGTAATGAGAAGAATAAAAATATTCAAGATTTTTTCTACATTAAAGCTTTTATTTAAAGTTTTCCTTCTCCATAACAAAAGAAATCAAGGAGGAGAAGTAGAATAACGGGGAGATTTGTTAAGACGTGGTGGTTTGTGAGAGTTTCTCATAATCCAAAATCTCTCGATCTCATTTGCCTTTCGTCCGACCACTCTTCCTGCTATTACATCCCACCTGACAATATATTTTGAACCCAAAATATTATTCATTCCGCTTTAAAATAACATTTTTCTGTTATACATAAGAAAGTTTTTTTTATCTAAAATTCTATACTTCCAATTGAAGAAGATAATTATGATTGTTAAACCGGATTTAACCGTTAATATGGATATATTATTATGTATTTATCTTGATCAAGATTCAAACCCATTACCTAGTATGACTTTCGTCTAAAACTAAAAACATGGCCACCCACAAGGGTCTCTAAACATCAAATCAATAATATTTTTATGATTTAATTATTTAATTAAATTTTTATTAGTTAAAAAAATAAACCAATCATTAAATGACAAGTGGAGAACTTTTATTGAATCCCACATGACAATATATAATTCATTACGTTTCACTGTATAAAAATTATAACAATTTAAAGAAAATAACATTTTTTCTGCTATACATAAGAAGGTTTGTTTTTTGAAAAACTACACTAACTTTTTTTATATATCTAAAATCCTATACTTCCAATTGAACTTGATAATTATGATTGTTAAACCGGATTTAACCGTTAATCTGGATATACTATTATGCGTTTAGCTTGATCAAGATTCAAACTCAATACCTCGTAAGAAACGATTTCGTTTTGTCTAAACGTTAAAACAAATACCTAGTTAGAAACGACTTCGTTTTGTCTAAACCTAAAAGCACACCCACCCACAAGGGTCTCTGAACATCAAATTAATAATATTTCTATGATTTGATTATTTAATTAAATTTTTCTTAGTTTAAAAAATTAAACCAATCATTAAATGACAAGTGGAGAAAAAGTCTTTAGTGAGTTTCTCAAACTATAAACGTTTCTACCCTCTCTCCTCATTTTTTTTATTTTTTTTTTAATATTTAAATGGAGACTTTCTAGGTGAGAGATTCTCAATGACGACGTTCTAAAACAATCTAGGAAATACTTTGAATCAAGTTAAATGCGGTATAGTATAAACGGATTAACGGTTAAATCCAATTTAGCAATCATATTATCTAATTCAATTGGAAATTTAGGCTTTTAGATCAAACAAAATTGGTATAGCTTTTTTGAAAAACAAACTTTTTAACAATATTATATAGAAAAAACCAAAATAAGAAAAATAAGAAAATCATTAGCACAAGGGAAATATATAGGCGACAAATATACAACGTTTTGTAAAATAAAAGTAAATTACTCAGCAATTGACTGCTAACTACTATAAGAAAAATTACAAAGATGTAATACATACATGATAAGATGTATAATCATTTTTGTTTAAGAAAATATATAAGAGACAACATACATTTTAGTATAAAACAAATATTAAGATGTATGTTGTCACCATCTTCATAAAGAATAATAAAAGTTAATTAAAATTTGTTCATCATTATAGAAAAAACAATTTGGTCTTCGTGAATTCTGTAGAAGTAATGAGTCTTTTTGAAGAAAACGACACGATGAAGTCAGAAAATGTTGGAAATCTGTTGTTTGTATCAAACACAACAACAAAAGATGAAAGCAATGATTCTCGGTGGTTTAAGGTTTATATGGAAAACGTAAAGTAGGTGTAAAAATCCTCAGTCTGTCCTATTACAACAATTATGAGGACTTCGAGAAGGATATGAACAACGAGATGGATATCTTTCATGCATCTGACTCGCATCCAAACATCATTATGTTATATTGTATTGAGCGACTGGAGAATTTTGCTTACGTCAGCTTAGAGCGATGGAGCTATAATTTACAGTGTCTAATAGATAAGGCTAAGCAAAACTTGAGGAAACTGACTCAAGCAATATGCGATGATGCTATATGTAACTTGTGGAAGACAGTAGGCGATCCATCACTTCTCTTGATTAAACTACTGAGGTTAGAATTTGATTTTTCAGATTTTATGCATCGTATATTGTAGTTGATGTTATTTGTGTTGTGATTAATATTATCTAATTAGAAATAATGTATTGTTTGTATTGTTGTGCAAAGATGTAGCTAATTAAATAATATTAACAATAACACGAACAATACATTATTTTTAATTAAATAATGTACACAAACAGTACATTATTTCTAATTAAATAATATTAATCACAACACCAATAACATCAACTACTATATACGATGCATAAAATCTAAAAAATCAAATTATAACCTCAGTAGTTTAATCAAGAAAAGTGATGGATCGCCTACTGTCTTCCACAAGTTACAAATTATTTCCAACATTTTTTCTTAATACATTTTGGTGATTGTTCGTTCATTCAATATCTTTGAAATATAACACACCAGTTATAACATGTGTTGTAGCTGGAACAAAACGATTGAAAATTGACATAACTTAGAAAGCCAATTAGTACAATGCTATTAAATTAGTTAATATTGATTTATTTCGTTTGATGCTCCATTATAATTTTTGGTTATGAAACGTTTGCCATTGACGTGTTCTGGTTAGGATGAGTTATTTTCTACGCCCTAACCGGTGAGCATCTGTTTGGAAAAGCTCGTAATCGGGATCACAACATCAAGAGTGGGACAATAATCAACTTTTTGAAAGTAAATTAAGCCGCCTGAAGCTTTAAATATTATTGACAAAATACTGAACCTAAGAATGCAATCACGGTAAACAATGTTTGATTTGCTTGACTGACATGTTTTGGTTTGTCCAATAGTTAATAATATACTTACATGATTTGCAGTCCTACTTCAGTGGAGGTTCTTAACCATCCAATGTTTTGGGATTCTTATAAGAGGCTTCAATTCTTGCGTGAAGCGAGTGACAGAATTGAGGTTGCTCAGAATGTCTGGTCCAAACTGTCGAATAGA
Source organism: Crucihimalaya himalaica (assembly GCA_004349715.1). Lineage (NCBI taxonomy): Eukaryota > Viridiplantae > Streptophyta > Magnoliopsida > Brassicales > Brassicaceae > Crucihimalaya > Crucihimalaya himalaica. Next base: position 672,643 of record SMJT01000096.1, read on the forward strand.
GAAAAGAGGGTTGCATGAGTGACAGGGTTGGATAAAAAGCTAGATATTGACTTTTGTCAAATTTATCGAAAGGAAAGACCAAGAAGGCGAATCGCGTTATAGGCAATACAACTATAATTGTTTGCGTCACTTACTACGGTTAATCAGAAATGAGATAAGTCACTACCGGGACCTTCCTCCACATATCAAGGTTTGTCCTAAATATTTCCTAAATATTTCCTTTAAATATTTCCTAAACTTTGAAACTTTTGATGTCTTAGGTACTCATTGGAAACTTTCCAGAAAGTTACGATAGATATTTTGCTGATCGGTTCCCAGAGTTATTCATTGAAATCTATAAATTCATCTCTGAGCACTTTAAGGAAGAAAGCGCATTTGACGTGTACTTCAAAGAAAGCACCTAAAATATGGTAAATGTCTGTAAATCGTGTGTAACATGTAGTTTCTGAGATTTTGTTATATTGGTTTCTTACGTCAGCTTAGAGCGATGAAGCTACAATTTACAGTGTCTAGTAGATTAGGCTAAGCAAAACTTGAGGAAACTGACTCAAGCAATAGGCGATGATGCTATATGTAACTTGTGGAAGACAGTAGGCGATCCATCACTTCTCTTGATTAAACTACTGAGGTTAGAATTTGATTTTTCAGATTTTATGCATCGTATATTGTAGTTGATGTTATTTGTGTTGTGATTAATATTATCTAATTAGAAATAATGTATTGTTTGTATTGTTGTGCAGAGATGTAGCTAATTAAATAATATTAACAATAGCACAAACAATACATTATTTCTAATTAAATAATGTGCACAAACAGTACATTATTTCTAATTAAATAATATTAATCACAACACAAATAACATTAACTACAATATACGATGCATAAAATCTAAAAAATCAAATTATAATCTCAGTAGTTTAATCAAGAAAAGTGATGGATCGCCTAGTTACGAATTATTTCCAACATTTTTTCTTAATACATTTTGGTGATTGTTCGTTCATTCAATATCTTTGAAATATAACACACCAGTTATAACATGTGTTGTAGCTTGAACAAAACGATTGAAAATTGACATAACTTAGACAGCCAATCAGTACAATGCTATTAAATTAGTTAATATTGATTTATTTCGTTTGATGCTCCATTATAAATTTTGGTTATGAACAACGATGATGATGTTATACATAAAAGCTTTTATTTTAAGGTTTTTTCTTGTCCATAACAAACAGAAATCAAGGAGGAGAAGTAGAAAAAAAGTGAGAGTTTCTCATAATCCAAAATCTCTCGATCTCATTTGCCTTTCGTCCGACCACTCTTCCTGCTATTAAATCCCACCTGATAATATATTTTGAACCCAAAATATTATTCATTCCGCTTTACTGTATAAAAATTATCACAATTCAAAGAAAATAACATTTTTCTGTTATACATAATAAATTCTTTTTATCTAAAATTCTATACTTCTAATTGAAGAAGATAATTATGATTGTTAAACCGGATTTAACCGTTAATATGGATATATTATTATGTATTTATCTTGATCAAGATTCAAACCGAATACCTAGTATGAGTTTCGTCTAAAACTAAAAACATGCCCACCCACAAAGGTCTCTAAACATCAAATCAAAAATATTTTTGTGATTTGATTATTTAATTAAATTTTTATTAGTTAAAAAATTAAACCAATCATTAAATGACAAGTGGAGAACCTTTATTAAATCCCACCTGACAATATATAATTCATTATGTTTCACTGTATAAAAATTAACACAATTTAAAGAAAATAACATTTTTTCTATTATACATAAGAAGGTTTGTTTTTTGAAAAACTACACTAACTTTTTTTATATATCTAAAAACTACACTAACTTTTTTTATATATCTAACCGGATTTAACCGTTAATCTGGATATACTATTATGCGTTTAGCTTGATTAAGATTCAAACCCAATACCTAGTAGGAAACGATTTCGTTTTGTCTAAACGTAAAAACAAATACCTAGTTAGAAACGACTTCGTTTTGTCTAAACCTAAAATGTCTAAACCTAAAAGCATACCCACCCACAAGGGTCTCTGAACATCAAATTAATAATATTTCTATGATTTGATTATTTAATTAAAATTTTATTAGTTAAAAAAATTAAACCAATCATTAAATGACAAGTGGAGAAAAAGTTCTACCCTCTCTGCTCATATTTTTTTTTTCAATATTTAAATGGAGACTTTATAGGTGAGAGATTCTCAATGTCGACGTTCTAAGAAATCTAGGAAATACTTCGAATCAAGTTAAATGCGGTATAGTATAAACGGATTAACGGTTAAATCCGATTTAGCAATCATATTATCTAATTCAATTGGAAGTTTAGGCTTTTAGATCAAATAAAATTGTTATCGTTTTTTTTGAAAAAAACTTTTTTTTCAATATTATATAGAACAAAAACCAAAATAAGAAAAATAAGAAATCAAGGAGGAGAAGTAGAAAAAAAGTGACAGTTTCTCATAATCCAAAATCTCTCGGTCTCATTTGCCTTTCGTCCGACCACTCTTCCTGCAATTAAATCCCACCTGACAATATATAATTTATTCCGTTTCACTGAATTAGAATTATCAAACTCTAAGAAAAGAACACTTTTTCTGTTATACAATTTTAGAAATACCAAAAATTCGTATAAATCTTTTTTTTAAAAAATGATATGTACAATGGAAATATATAAGGGACAAATAAATTTTTGTAAAATAAAAGTAAATTACTCAGCAATTGATCAATTGTTTCGCATTGCTGGAGAAAGTATATAAGAAAAAAAATATATAGAAAAAGTTTGATATTACGACTTAGATATTTATGTCATTTTTCTCCAAACACGTTCAAAACTATTCTACGATAACGCTTATCAACATTGTTAACATACTTGTTTTTTTATATCTTTGAAACGGACATAATTATGATAGTTATGACTATGTATATGTATTAGTGTACTGCAATGGCGGATTCAGGATTTTTTTTTACCCGGATCAAAATATAACTATAAAAAAAATCGTTTTTAATATAAATAAGAAAATTCTACAAAATTCATAAAAAAAGAATATATTCTACAAAAGCATCCTACGATCCTTCATGTCTTGAAATCTTTTCATCACAATCTCATTTGCAATAGTCTTGAATACATCTTTCTCGACAAAACAAACTAAACAATCATTTAAAAATTGATCTCCAATCCGATTGCGTCGATATGTCTTTACAATTTTCATTGCTGAAAAACATCTCTCAACGGTAGCAGTAGCGACATGCAAATATATTTCTAAAAAAGATGACCTTCAAACATATACAAACAAACGAACTTTAATCAGGGCACAAAATTAAATAATTGAAATAACGTAAATTAAAACAAATTTAACCAAAATTCTACACATGATCAAGCGAAAAATGGATGAAGGTTTTCGATTATATTACAAAATCAACAATTATTCATATTAGTTTACAATAAAGCTGATTTTAAATAAAATAATTTTTTTAACTCATTAAACATGATCATTAAAAGATGGATTACAATTACAAAATGTTCATCTCTTAAAACTTAAAATCCACAAACTGTATTGCAGATTCTAACTATCTAATTATGATTAAAACTCGAATAAAATTTAACTAATATATTGTTAAAACCAAATCTAGTTTTTAACCTAAAATATATAATTAAAAGATGAATGTTAAGAAACTTACAACACACTAGCACATATCAAATTGCAGAACCAGGTCACGTTGAAGAAGAAGGTGGTCACGTTGAAGAGGAAGGTTGAACGGCATGTCTCTTTTTTTCTAATCAATTAGGTTAATTACATCAAATATCACTTAACAATTGGGCTTTTTAACTTAAAATAGACAAAAATAACTTAAGTATGATAGACTTTTTCTATGGTGGGTTATTGGATTTTTGATTTTATAAAATTGGGGAGGTCAAATTGTTAAGTGATAATATTATAAAATCAAATTATACTATATTTAATTATATATAATCTATAATTAAAAGGAATTTTAAAAATTTAGGGAGGTCAACTGACCTTCCTTTGACCAACGTACATCCGCCTTTGGTGTACTTTACTACATCAATAACCATTTAAACTCGTATTAAAAAACAGATCATTTTAAACTGAATCAGAAGGTGAACCGAGTACGTAGATCTGGTATAACAGATATGATTAGTGATTTTTGCTTTTGTGTTTATCAAATTTGAAAACAAAAGTTATTTATTATGTGAACCATATTTGATGTCTTCTAAAATGAAGATATTTTAAATAAACAACTAACGAAAACATTGTGACAAACTTAGAAGCATTACGAATATATTACCATTATATTAACAATATAATCTAATAAAATAAATCATATTTAAATATTTTTTAAAACTTATTAATTTGTATGGGACACATATTGACCAAGAAAGAAAAACTAATATTAATAAAATATTCAAACAAATTATTATGTATGTATTACATCTTAGTAGATTTTGTTTTGTTTTTATATAGTAGTTAGTAGTCAATTTAAAAGTCAAAATTATATAGATGTCATGTATTGGATAATAAAAGTTAAGTTAAATTTGTTCATGATCATAGAAAAATTATTTGGTCTTTGATGAGTGATTAATGGGAATACATGTAAATTTCCTTAAAATAGTAAAGTGTCTGTATGTAATATTTTTTTCCATGGTAAAAAAAACAAAAACCTTGTGACACAGACACACAGTCACACATAGCAATCTTTTTTGGGCTCTCACTTTAATATAAATCACCACACATATTATATATTCATAAATGATAGATCTAGGGTAAAAACATTGAATTGTATTTGGAATAAGATAAATATAGAAACAGAAGGAGAAATTGTTACCTATTACCGACAAGTCTGTACATTCGAGAGATGAGATCTTCCTCTTGTTCGGTCATACTGATAAACTCCCATTCGATGCTACTCACTTCTGCATTTTAATTAGTTTCATAGATTATACATGAGAAGATATATTTAACATAGACAAGTAAATAGGATCGATGAGTGTAGGGGTCAGTTCCAAAAAGAACGATTTAATATGAGACTGCTTATATTAAAGAGAGAGAGACCTTCAGAGTCATGTCGAGTGAACTTGGTTTGCCTAAAATTGTGACCCCGACAAAGACGCTTGGTTTTATCCATTAGTATTGGAAAACAGAAAATAGAAGAAGATTAGACAAATGTAGAGAGAAACTGAAGTTTAGAGTTTGGAGGATGCAAAGGTAGAATAAAGGGAAACAAGTATATATAGAGAGAGATGAATTATTTTACTGTTGGAGTTTGTGCGTATTCATAAATTCTACTACTCACTTTTTTACTATATCCGAATAAGTCAAAACAAAATTTGTTAGTACGTATTCGTAAATTCTATTAATCGCTTTTTTTTTTAATCCAAAACCAAAACAAAACTTTCAGATATTTTGATTTTTTTTTTTAACTATTCAAGATGTTTATAATGCTGACATTGTCGACCAGTTCTTAAATCGTTCAAACATCTACCAATCAACAAACCATCTATTTATTTAACTTGTTTTTTTATTTTTTTTTGTCTAGTTGATACTTTTTGATCTGGTTTTAAATATTATTAATGAAACTAAATATTATACTACAATAGAAAGGAATATATAGTCAACGAAGCATATGTAGTCCATCTCAAAAAAAAAAATTAACGGTATGATAATATAATTTCAAGATAATTTGAATTTCCCTTAAAAAAAATCTTTTTAGCAATAAAATCAGATTGACGTGGTCTGGAGCTTAAATTTCGTTAATTCTTCTTATTTTGACTCAACTTACTCATTTATTACTTAACATCAAGAAGAAATGTTTGGCATATCTGTCCCTATAAGAGACAGTAACCACAGTGTTCAACTTAAAAAACAAATTTCTCTAAAGAAAGAGCTGATTTAGCAAGAGCATCAACACACATATTAGTAGTACGAAGTTAGAACGAGAAGGATCAAAAGACAGTTGAAAATAAACCAAATCATGCCGCATCACAAAGGAACGTAACTTTCTTCAGCCGCAGCGATAACGAGTACTCTACTGCATGCCCATCTAAGGGTCTTTTACTTCTGTCATTAGCAGAGAGCGTAGTTGAGGTAAAGCCTTGATTCCTTTTATTAGCTAAATCAATATAGGATTTGTCTTGTTAATTACTTAATGTTTTGTAATAATGTATGATTCTATATATATTTTTACACGCTGAGAAATGAAATTAATGTATATGATACAATCATACAAAAAAACCTACCGGTAAACAAACTAGCGATGATTCTAAGACAACTGTAGCCTTGAAAAGAAAATGAGATTGTTACGTGTCACTTTCTTACGTCAACTGAATTTACTATCAGGGAAACATTTATTGACTCGAGTCATAAATATAGTGCCTATATGTATATTTCTGTATATAAAAGGTAAGTAATATGCGTGTTGACAAACGAAAAAGGTAATATGTTTAGAATACCAAAAATGTATTTTAAAAAGTACAAGAATTCATTGGTGTGCCACAACAATGGTTTACTGGCTAGGCAATACGAGTACGAGTGCGATCCCGGCACACATATATAATACCAAATATAGGGATGTTAAAATAGGTAATCTAAATTAATTTAATTTATTATTTAATAAGTTGTTTGTTAAAAGGGTAATAGTCAATCCAACTAATTAAGTAAATGGATTGGGTCAAACAATGACCCATTAAATTTAAAGAAAAATCTCATTAAATTATTTTTAAATATTTTTTACTTATTAATTTGTATGGAACACATATTGACCAAGAAAGAAAAACTAATATTAATAAAATATTTAAACAAATTATCATAATAAAAGTTAAATAATAAAAGTTAAACAAACTATAGATGTCATGTATTGAATAATAAAAGCTAAGTTAAATTTGTTCATTATCATAGAAAAATTATTTGGTCTTTGATGAGTGATTAATGGGAATACATGTAAATTTCCTTAAAATAATAAAGTGTTTGTACGTAATATTTTTTCCATGGTAAAAAACCAAAAACCTTGTGACAGAGTCACACATAGCAATCTTTTTTGGGCTCTCACTCTGATATAAATCACAACACATATTATATATTCATAAATGATAGATCTAGGGTAAAACATTGAATTGTATTTGGAATAAGATAAATATAGAAACAGAAGGAGAAATTGTTACCTATTACCGACAAGTCTGTACATTCGAGAGATGAGATCTTCCTCTTGTTCGGTCATACTGATAAACTCCCATTCGATGCTACTCACTTCTGCATTAAAAACTACATGAGAAGATATACTTAACGTAGACAAGTTATAAGGATGTATAGTCATCAGTTCCAAAAAATAAGGATATGAGACTGCTTATATTAAAGAGAGAGAGACCTTCAGAGTCATGTCGAATGAACTTGGTTTGCCTAAAACTGTGACCCCGACAAAGACGCTTGGTTTTATCCATTAGTATTGGAAAACAGAAAATAGAAGACGATTAGACAAATTTAGAGAGAAACTGAAGTTTAGAGTTTGGAGGATGCAAAGGTAGAATAAATATATATATACTATATATATATATATTATTTTACTGTTGGGTATTCGTAAATTCTATTACTCACTTGTTTACTACTATATCCGAATAAGTCTGACTAAAATGAGAATTGACAAAATATATAGAATAACAAAAAAGACTGTACATGACGCCACTCAATCTCTTTTTTTTCTTTTCTTTAATACTAGTGTTTAGACGGATAATTTAAAACCCAAATCCAGATTAATTATATATATTCTTGGCTATCTTCATATTTTAAATGTTAATCTGTTATGAATGAAATTGCAGTTGGATTATTAGAATTCTATAATATCATTGTGGGATTTTATCATGAAACATTTAAACTTTTCTTGTAGAAAGAAAACATAAAAGTGATATATATATATATATGAAGCAAAATTAGTAAGTTGAACAATAAATTAGTGGACTATATACAATATCAAATCTAGGTTTGATTGATCGATCAACCGTCCACTAAAATTTAGGATCAAAGCTAAAACTATACAAAATTTGGAATTCTTTAAGGAACTACACCGGATGAAGTTATCGATCCCTAACCACACTAAGTTTCAGATTAATTCCCAATCATCTAGACGTTAGGAATTTGGGCAAAATTTCGTTAACTAAATCTGAAACCGGTTTTTAAATTATTATTAAGAAACTAAACCGTAATTGAACTAACCAAAATCATAAGTAACGATATCCATTCGTTCCGAAATAAATATAATAACTTGCACACATGTATGATGAAAGTATAAATCTGCATGACATCTTAGATATCTTAGCAATTGGATGTGTCTAGTTCTGTTGCATAAGAAGGTTCTTTTAGATAGTATCGACCTGACTACTAAGATTCAAAGATTGCACAAGCATGTAAGCCATTAAGTCAATGCCAAGGGCTTTGGTCATTCATTAGGAGTTTAGGACACTGGCTTAGGCGTATGAAATGCTGATGGGTTTCGTACTGTTCGCTCCGGTGGCATTGTTGGTGTGGTCATCATTTATCTTAGAAATCCAAACAAAAATACTACCTAACCAAGACTTTAACAGAGGTCCACAAATTCACACATTTCTATGGTCATAGCTCTGCCGTAGCGAAAACTGATTGACTATTTTTATTGGCGTGCTTGTATGTTTTTTTGACATATTATAGACAGTTATACGCTATATATTAGTAAAAAAAAATTGATAGAAATAATTTGATCTAAGTATATTTTAAAAACGACTTATGATATACAACATGCATGCATACTAATCGATCTAATTATTAGTTGACAGTTTTAATATTACGTTCATAAATTCCCTCCGATTTTTGAAGATGTATGTGTTTAAGATTTGTTTTGGTTTCACAAACATTTTGATGTTTTTTCAAAATCATCTAAAGTTTAAAAATAAATTTCATCAAATCACTAAATTTCTTTTTTGTCAACAACAATATATTAATTGAAAGGCTTAAAAAGCCAAATCGAAAAAACGTTGTTCACTTGACATAATACGGATAGACACTGACACTCTTTTGTATTTTTTTTTGTTCTTCACTTACATTTCAAGTACACATTATTTTTATATATGATTACAAAGTCAGTTACTATTTGATAAACTTTCAGCGTAAGAAGACAATCAAGACGCGTGGGTAATGAGCTATCATTATTTCCTTGATGACAAGTGGTGAATCACCATTCATAATAGTGAATATATATTATGTCATGGACCTTGTTTTTGGGTATTTTTCACTTAAATAGATATTTAATGGTTCGACAAAAACTTTGTTACTTGTATCGAAGAGGTTTGTGACACTTTTGGTGAGTAGAGAGTACTTTTGTCGATCTAATTATTAGTTGACAGTTTTAATATTACGTTCATAAATTTCCTCCGATTTTTGAAGATGTATGTGTTAAAGATTTGTTTTGGTTTCACAAACATTTTGATAAAGTTTAAAAATAAATTTCACCAAATCACTAAATTTTTTTTTTTTGTCAACAACAATATATTAATTAAAAGCTTAAAAAGCCAAATCGAAAAAACATTGTTTACATATATGACATAATGCGGATAGACACCGATACTCTGTGCTATCAGATCCGCTTTAACATTAGCTTTACAAGGAACGAGAGAAATATAAAAAGAAGATAAAACTTCCTTACTCTTGATATTTCTTCTAGATAAATCTCAAAATCCGGCCACTTTATAGGCGTAGACACAATCTTCACTATATAGTGTACTTCAATGTTTTTCTCTACAATCAAACTTCTAATTGCCCAATGTAAAGCTTCTACTTCAGCATGTAGTGAAGAAAGATTTCGTCGCAGGTTGTAGACTCCCATAAGAGCTTTTTCATTGTTTGCCTTTGAATAATTCCATTATATACATGAGAAAAGTTCATAATTTTTTCATGAACCATCGATAAAACATCGATAACTTGTGAACTCCATTCCCTCCAAGGGAGAGATAAGAGGATGAACTATGTTATTAGTCTCCACTTGGGCATTCTCCCAAGTTTGAGCCTCACTTTCCGCTAAATGTAAGACTCTCGGTAGATTTTTATCCTAATTTTCAAAAATCTTAAATTCCTCGCCTTCCATATATACCAGATAATCCAAAGAAACTATTTCCAAATAATCGTCTTTGGATAATCTCCAGAAGAGATAATCTAGATTTTTATTTTTGTAATCATAGAAAAATCTATAAATCACCTAAAATATTCTTAAATACTTCCAAATCTAAATTCCAATACACCCTTGAATTACACACATAACATGTGTTTTTATTGTATAAGGATAATATTGTCATTTCATAAATTAACCCGAGATCCCCAAAAATGTAACCATTCTTCTTCAACCATCAACACTTTCATGTACAGTAAAACCTCTATTAATTAATATTTTATAAATTAATAATCACTATAAATTAATAAATTTTTCTGGTCCTGAGTCGGATCAGTGTAAAATTTAACACAATTCGATAAGATAATAAGATAATAATTTTTTTAAAATTCCTATGTAAATATATGGTCCAACAATAGGATAAATTAATAATTATAAATCTTATGCATACATACCTAAGACAATTTTGTAAAATATAAATATGTTATTGTTTGTTTATTCTTAAAATTAGAATCTTGGTGGAGCTCATCTCTGATCTTCTTTATTGCATCCACAAATTCTGGTATTGTATTCACATAATTTTTTTTCGTTTTAATTCGTCATGGTTGATTTTGCAACATCTTTTAGATGATGAGTCATTGTTAAGTTTGGCGTAAAAAAATATAAAATGACGTGAAGAATCTTTGATGAATTACCAAAAAGAGTTATTAAAGCAAAAAAGTGTCGGTAACAAAAATAAGTAAATACAAAAAAAAAAAAATATTAACAGAATATATATAGGGCAATTGTCACTAATACCACTACATTATGTTTTAGTTCCACAAACAACACAAAGTTTAAATATTTCCATCTATACCACAAAGTTTATAGCAAAATGACCACAAACCCCCTAAATTAACTTCACAGTTATATCGCAAACAAACGCAAAAGGATCCATTGTTAGGGTTGTTGTAGCAAATTGTTCGGAATTTCGACGCCGGAATCATTGTCGGAGGTCGTCTCACCGGAATTTAGAGGTATCTTTGAAATCTGGAGAAGATGTCGTCTAAATGAAAAAAACGACTTCTTGTTTACAGTGGTTTTGATCGGAGACTTCAGTATCGGCAAGTCAAATCTCCTCTCTAGATTCACTCGCAATGAGTTCTGCTTAGAATCCAAATCTACCATCGGTGTCGAATTCGCTACACGTACTCTCCAATTATGTACTCATCTCTCTTTTGGTGTAATCCCAACTCTTTCTCGATCTATGATTACTTGAAGTTTCTTTTATTGTTTCTGGAATCTAGATGGACTTCTCCATTAATGTTTGGTTGCTTTGTGGTTCGATCCGTTTGTGTGTTCATTTTGTATCTATCCTCTGTATTTATTTCCCGTAGATGTGTTTAAGATTTCTCGGAATACACGGAAGCAACCATTGTGTGTGTAGAAACATTTGGGCTTGGTTTTGAATTTTGATGTTTACTTGTGTGGTGCCTCTTTTATTCACTTTGTCGAAGAGTTTGCTTTAAAAACTGTTAATTTAGGCGTTTTGTTGATAACGATCCCAAGCTTCTTGTACTATGGTATTAGGTTTGGCTAGTTTAGCGTGTGGCTGCCTCACATGTCAGACCTAAAACCTTGTTTAAGGCAGATCTAAGAATCTCTTCATAGCTGAATTTGACCTGCAACACAATTTACTTATGATTAAACATTTACTTCTAATTAGAAAATGAAAATGTAAAATTTGTTAATCAAGCATGAATCATGGTTGTTGTTTCTAAGTCTCTAGTTTACTTTCTGAATTGTTTGTGTAATTTAGTTGCCAGTTTGCTAATTGAATCAACATATTCTTCATGCATTTGCTGCTACTCATTATTTAACCTCTTAGCAAATAATGATCTTATATTCTAAGGTGGAAGGAAGGACTGTGAAAGCTCAGATATGGGACATTGTTGGGCAAGAACAATACTGGGCAAGAACAATACAGAGCCATACATAATCTGCATTGAGGTTATTTAATCGTTTTGTCATTTAGTCGATTTGGAGCAAAATCTGCATTTTGTTCAGTTCTATGAATTGAATTTTGAAATATCCATTTCTCTTAAGGGAGGTATAGTGTAATTGGAGCTCTGTCCACAATAGATATTGTGGCAAAAGGAGATGTAGTTATTGTGATGGAACATGAAGCTGGTTGTAGAAAAAAGGATCTCACCTTTGAGTTACATGCTAATAATATCCTGCAAATTAGGACACCCTTCCTAAATGTTAACTATGTTTTCCTGAATAGTTTTGAAAGCTTCCTAAATCTTTAAGAATCATATAATTGTATAAAATCGACTCAATGTTGCTTCCAACATTATTAGCATGTAATATTTCACTCACATAAACCAAAAGGATTACAAATTGATACTGAATGATGAATGATTATCAAGAGAAGTAAAAATAAGGAAAACAGAAAAATTTGGACACCCTTCCTAAATGTTAAATATGTTTTTCTGAAATTGTTTGAAAGCTTCCTAAATCTTCAAGAATCATAGAATTATATAAAGAACAAACATTATTTTTATTTTACACAAATTATCCTATGAATCAATATAACCAAAAACAACAAAGAAAAATATAAGAATCAACCAATTCGACTTAAAAGCTAAAGCAAACATGAAAAATCAGAGTGAGATTATACAAAGGTAAGTAAATTGAGTTACAATGAGACAAAACATAAACAAAGAGACTTAAAAGACATATTTAAAAAATTTAGGAAATGTTCCATAATGTTTAGGAAGACGTTCTTGAATTTTAGAAATTTATTCCTATATATTCAGTTACAAAATTCTATTGATGTTTTTCGTTTTGATGTCAACCTTCACAAACTGATGTTATCTCAACCAATTAACTGAAAACAAAACAGAGAATAAACAAACTTTAACCTGAAAAAAATAGAGAATCAACATTGGTTCACCACATTTTCTTCAACACATTCAATTGCTACCAATTTAATTTTAAAACGAGTTAAGCTTTCCTTGAATTTATTTCACATCATAAACGACTGACATTTTGAACTCAAAATTCCACTCTAGTGCCCACTGTCTTATTCTCATCATCACTTCTGTCTTATTCTCATCATCACTTCTGCCTTATTCTTGAAACATCATTATTTAAATTTTCTAACACAGGATTGTATCGATAGTTCTCTTCATTATATGCCTTCTTCGACTCAGTGTTGCTTCCAATATTTTCAGCAGGAAATTTTTCACTCACCTAAACCAAAAGGAATACGAATTTGATACTGAATGATGAATGATTATCAAGAAAAGTAAAAATAAGGAAAACAAAAAAAAATTTGGACACCCTTCCTAAATGTTAAGTATGTTTTCCTGAAACTTTTTGAAAGCTTCCTAAATCTTCTAAAATCATAAAATTGTATAAAAGAACACAAATTATTTGAATTTACACACCTATGAATCAAAATAACTAAAAACAACAAATAAATATATAAGAATCAACCAATTCGACAAAAACTCTAAAGCACACATGGAAAATTAGAGTGAGATTATGCTACCTACAGTTGCCTCTATGTTATGAATTCATCTTCATGATGTGTGATGCAGAGATAAAGTGATTATAACGTGTGACTTTGTTTGAGCGCATGTGCACATATAAGTGTGCACATGTACGTTTGATTATTTAAGTATGCATATGCAAATATAACCAACCTCTTTGATGAAGAATATATCTTTTGTTTCTTTTTCGGCATACCATCCTTCGTTCTTTCTTTTACAGATGACTTACCAATACTTTTAGTTTTCTTCCACTAAAAGAGTTTAGAAAATTTTAACAAAGATCACTAAGAATAACTTACTATTGAGTTTTAAAGTTGAGAGACACAATCCATAGAAATAAACATACTTGTATCGGACATAATCATCTTCGTAAATTATGACTTGTATATCTTCATACTTATAGAATGTTAATCAACAAACGTTTGGTCGGCAATATTACACGGGTTCTTGATTTGGGTAAATGGTGTAGTCCCAACTTTTCCCTAGTCTCAAAGTGGTTAACTCTTCTCTAAGGGGAATCACCTGCTCGAAAAAAATGAAGAGTTAGATAAAGTAATAAGAAAAGACTCAGTCCTTGGAAGTGATCAGCCAAATAAGAAATGAGTAAACCTTTACTAATGACAGGACCAGGTATGGAACATGTCTTCTTTGGCTTCCAAGTCCAAGTCCAAGTACTTCGTCACGTCCGTATGAATAAGAACATGAACAAGCTTTCCATTTGCCATCATAAACTGGTCCACCACATTGAGAAAGAACATTTAGTAATATTACATTTGTGTCATCTTTCGATTAATAAGAATAGTGATCTGTGAAAATTTGATCATGGCGTCTACAATTACAACAAAACTTGAACTTGAAGAATCCTTAACCCTAAATAACACTTGATTCCACTAATAAAAGTTTTTGAATTTGGGAAACTTCAATCGAAATCACCTTAAAATTTGAATCCCTTTTTCAAGAGGATTTGCACACAACTCGTCTTCTTCTTAATCTCTTCTTTTTCTTCCTTTGTGTCCTTGAAATCATAACAATGACTTTTACAACTTCCCTTAATGGAATCTTAAGTTTCTTTCTCAACCTCTCATCTCTATGATTATTTGATTCATCAACTATTGATTCTATAGGAACATTACTCTGCTTCTCCGCCAAAACATCAACCACCGGATCTGTCGTATCCTCTTCTTCATCAACGGTGTCTGTGCTTTCCTCCGGCTTCGGAGAGACGAATCGAATCGTTTGACTCTCCACTCGACTTCATCGTAACCCGAACCGATTACACTATCAGTCTCTAAATCATCGGACGCACGGTGAGATGTGATTCCATCGTTTGACAGTGGTGGCGAGACTATGACGGAGGGATCGGAATCTGGAGGTGGTTGACCTGGACGCACTTCCCTTCTCGACATCGTGTTCGAACGGCTTTAGGCTTCAGATCCATTGCTGCACGGCGGAGGCTGTAGATGCTTAATGAGAATTGGAACATTTCCTCCCTCGATAATTACGTCCACAAAATCCTATGATGGATGAAGACCAAATTATTAGATGTCAGACGGAGACGGAGACGACGTCGTAGCTAGGCAGAGGCGCCATATCTCGCCTGAAATGATGAGGGAAGCGATGTAGAAGGAGACGATGTAGAAGGAGACGATGTAGAGATGTTGACGTCGAAGGCAAGATCTAATTTAGTGTTTATAACACAAATGTAAAATAATATTTTTGTTCATTAATAAATGTTAATAGTGAGAAATTAAGGAGTGTGTGGTAGTTTAGGAACATAAAGTAGTTTTGATGTTATCTTAGGGTATTTATCATATATATATATATATAATATTGATAATAATACATACAAAAGTTTAAATAAAATTAAAATTAAAAGATTATAAAATGAATTTTTTATCTCTTTTAATTAATAATTTATTAATTTATTTTTGTTATAAAATAATAAATTTTGGAGATTCCAAATTAATTTATAAAGGTTTTATTGGCCTTCTTTCTCTCACACGTGAAATATCTTCATCTACTTTGGTCTCTTTGTTCGCGGCGGGAAGAGAATTATCGAATTTGTTATGGATCCGATCGATTTTGTGGAACCTGGATGGACGAAATTCGTCTCTCGGAAGCAAAAACGGGCAAATATGCTTGCTGCTTCTGTGAAGGATGAATCGAAAGGTGACGGTGCGGCGAGATCTAAACGCCAATCGACTTGTTACGGTGACGGGGGCGACGACGAGATAGCGGAGAGGGATGAGAAGAAAGTCGTGTCTCGGAAGCAAAAACCGGCGAATATGGTTGCTGTTTATGTGGAGGATGAATCGAACGGTGCCGATGCGGCGAGATCTAAACGCCGATCGAATTGTTACGGTGACGAGATAGCGGCAAGGGATGAGAATCTGAAGGCGGAGGGAACTAAAAAACTGAAACCCAACAAGGAGAAGGAGATAGCGGCAAGGGATGAGAATCTGAAGGCAGAGGAAACTAAAAAACTGAAACTCAACAAGGAGAAGGAGAAGCCGAAAGAATCTTTGCAGGAAGCTGCGGCAAATATCTATCCTTCAGATCTTGCGTTGACCCTCACCGTATTATCGGTTAGTGCAGACGATGTGTCATTCGGCTCAATCCGTTTGTGGTTTTAATCACTGGAATTCTGATCTTTTAATTAACGATAACCCACAAATCAATTATTTGTTTTTTTATTAGGAAATGTATGCGCCTGACTCGTCGTATCAGCTATTGAGATTTGTCGATTTCCTTGGGAATAAACTTTCCGCTGTGTAATTTTCATGGCCGGAGATGTTCAGGATCCCTAGATTGTTCAGGCTGGAAAAAATGATAGATGTGAGCTATTTCTTTTATATTTTTCCCTGATATCGATCTAGGTTTGTTTCGTGAAGCTCATTTTTTTTTTTTTTTCTTAATATATAAACAGGTTCCGTTATCTTATTTTCCTGAATCTGTCTACAAAACAGCATCCGATTGGATCAACCAACGTCCAATCGAGGTGCTTGGTGGCTTTGTTTTGTGGGCGGTTAATCATATTCTCTCTTTTTTGGCTGCAGAGCGAGGAGGTCCACCACATACTTCTTGCAAATCTAAGGTCATTTTGGAAAACCTTTGTCTCTGCATCAATTTTATATCTTTCACCTGTGTCTGCGTGATTGAATTGTCTATGCAATTACCTTTGTTTGACTAGCTCCATTATCATCTGTTTGTTTTACGATTAGGCGGCAATATTTGTTGCCTTAGCAATGGTTTTGCGTAGCAAACCTTATATTATGGCTGCTGTATCGCCGACTCTCAGGTTGGGGCGTTATCAAGGACCAGACAAGCTTCCGGTTTTAGTTTGGATGATGGCTCAGGTTCGTACCAAGAGTGTTGATTTTTTTTCTTTTCTTTCTGTGATCTGTGTTCTGAAATTTATTGAGCTGTAAAATGTGGACAGGCCTCCCAAGGTGATTTATCTGTAGGTTTGTTTTCATGGGCGCATAACTTGTTACCGGTAGTCAGTAGCAACCCTCAGACAAGGGATCTCTGCCTGAGAAGTGAGTTGAGAAGTGAGTCAAAACTCTTCTTGTGATCTCCTTTGCTATATACAATCATCTGATCTTTATGCAATTTTCTTATCAGTATTTTGCTGTATCCAAACGCTCGAACCATACTTGTAAATGGACCTGTTAGAGTGGGAAAGCGAGTGATTCCACCTCCTTCATTTGAGATCTTGCTGCGGCTTACATTCCCTGCTTCATCCGCAAGAGTAAAGGTAAGCAATAGTGGTATTCGAACTTAGAAAACAAAACCTTGATGCGTTTTTACGAGCATGGTCTCTGTATGCACACAGGCTACAGATAGGTTTGAGACAATTTATCCCTTGTTGAAGGAAGTGGCTCTTGCTGGTGCACCAGGAAGCAAGGAAATGAAAGAAGTCACTCAAGAGATATTCACTTTGTCTTTGAAATTAGCTAAAGAAGGTATTAGTAACAATCGAAACCTTGAATCGTTGAGTTTTCTGGTTCGCTCTCTCTTCTCCAAATTAGAGTTCCAATGTGTTGCTGTTGTTACAGGAAATCCTGATTTAGCCAAGGAAGCTACATCAATCGCTATCTGGTGTGTGACCTAGATTGCTGCAAACACTGGGAACATATCTATAAGGTGAATCTAGTAGGTAGTGCTGCTGTTCTTAGAAAGCTTGTAGACGAATGGAAGGATCATTCCCTCAAACTATCATCATCACAGAGTGATACTCTCATAAACATAGAACAAAATCTTACTTGGATACAAGCTCCATACGATACCCCACAGATGGTGCACATTAATTTCCAGCCATAGAGTTCGGAAATAGAGGAAGAGGGATAAGAATTTTGAGAAGGCCACAGTACCAAAGTAAAGGAAACTGAAAAAAGAAAATGAGTACATACCTTACTGACTTTATTCACCCCATCAATCGGTTCCATCTTCTTGACATCAGATAAACATGTTTCTGGATAAAATCATTAAGATTGAACCTGGGATCCATATAGCACAAGCCAGATGAGCCCAGCACCCATCAGTTGTCGGCTTCATAGCACCCCCTAAAAGAAGTTTCAGTTATTCACTAAGGAAACCACATAAAGACTCCATACACAAAAATGGTACAGTCAAATTACCAACTACAGGACAAAGACAACACCGTGGAGGTATATCAGGAGCGCCAGGACGACATAAGTTGCATAACCACAGAGCACCATCACAGGGTTCTAGCTCTCCATAGCATTTAGCTTGGACCTAGTCGTGGACCAGAAATTTCAAATTGAGTCATACCCAAGAGAAAGAAAGAGCATAAGCCACAAGAGAGTATACATCTTAGAGATACAGGATATCTAGAAAAGCTCAGAGCATGAGCAATCATTCTACATTTATCACATTGCAGGAACAAATTGTTCTCATACTCCTGCAGACAAAAAATATAAATCAGAACTAACTTACTAAAGAGCAAAAGTTTGAAGTTTAAAAAACTAGGTTTTGTGCATTAAACATTAATACTAAAAATAACTGAGACCCGCTTATACGTTTTAGAGACAACACAGAAGTCAGGGCACCACAAAACGTTCAGTGTCCAGACAATTATATGATTTTTATGAGACGGGAATGCATGTGCACGCAGATTATCATGAAAACACATGCACACCACTACAAATAATTTTACATGCAAAGACTTGGTACCTATACAAGTTTAATGACTTCCGGGTTGGAGAGACCAAACATAACTGTACCAGATCCATTTAGTTCCTCCCCCAAAACATTAGGGCATCTTCAATGGTGAGAACTCCACTAAGTATCTTATTTATAGTATTTTAATAATTTTCATATAATTTAATTATTTATTTAGATTTTAAATGATAAATGATAAATTTGTCCAATCATGTGTGACCATATGTCAAATGGAGTTCTACACATGACTAACCTAGCAAAATCATGAGTGCCAAAAAAGTGGACCAAGAGTGATCCTCCTCCAGATACCTTGTTGTTTAGACCCTTCCGCTCTCCCATAACAGATTTGTTTACAATAACTGCTGGCCAGATAGCGTGACCTGTCCGAATAGGAAAGCAAATGCAGTTCTGTGGAAGTCAGTAGGTAGTTATCTTTGTCTATATGCTTCCAATAGCATCAACTTGCTGATAGCATCAAGAGGGTTTTTAAAAAAAAATATATGCATAAAAGGCAGAAATCAGTTAAGTGCAAACCAGCTAGTTTTCGCCCAAACAATGTCTCCAGGCTCAAAATCTTAACATCCCTCCAAAGTTGCTGCCAATACAACCATCTCATCGTAATCGCGGCCACCAACAGTCACATCACTAGTACAAAACTTCAGATGTAACAGGAGAAACCAAAAAATTGATCCTTTCACGATGAAGAACAATATCCTCATCATATCCATCCCCATATTTAACCTAAGGAAGAATTCAACCACTGTTAGAGAAACAACTCAACAAGCTTTTAAATATTTCATAGCTCACAAAATTACCCAACTCAGAACTCAAGTAGAGTAGAGAACTACTTATAGTGTGACGCTTTTTCTCTGAAGTGTATTCAGCAATAGAACCTTCATACCAAACAGCATCTAGCGGCCAAAAAACCTAGGGATCAAACGACAATCAATTGTTAAGATGTCACCTTCATAAAGAATGGAATGCATTAACTTAAAGTGAACAGTTGTCTAGTTTAAACACTTGCCTTGCACTGTAGACCTACGAAACTTTTAGGATCCACACCATGATAACTCAACCTGCCAAGTCAAAACTCCATCATACAAGACAAAGAGAACGAGTAGTCTGCCCACTAACAATAAAAGGTCTGCAGGTTCGAAGTCTGAACTAGGAAAATATTTAGTGCAAAAAAAAAACAGCACGCAGAAAGTAGTAAAAACTTGTTACGAGTAACAAAACACTGAAATGAAAGTAGTCCATTTGTGTGACTTCTAACATTGTCCATTTGTTCAAATCTGAAAACATGCTTTTCACTTCTAGAAAGGAAAAAAAAAAGAAAAAAACAAGCCATGTCCACTTCCATGCTTCCACTCTTCTACCAATCAAGTACTTTGCTGAGATCTATGGTTCCATTTGAGAGCCACTATTGCCAACACCTGAGATGACAACAGAACTAACCATTTAGCAACCAATATAACCAAATCTCAGAAACTACATGTTACATACGATTTACAGACATTTACCATTGAAGTACACGTCAAATGCGCTTTCTTCCTTAAAGTGCTCAGAGATGAATTTATAGATTTCAATGAATAACTCTGGGAACCAATCAGCAAAATATCTATCGTAACCTTCTGGAAAGTTTCCAATGAGTACCTAAGACATCAAAAGTTTCAAAGTTTAGGAAATATTTAAAGGAAATATTTAGGAAATATTTAGGAAATATTTAGGACAAACCTTGATATGTGGAGGAAGGTCCCGATAGTGACTTATCTCATTTCTGATTAACCGTAGTAAGTGACGCAAACAGTTATAGTTGTATTGCCTATAACGCGATTCGCCTTCTTGGTCTTTCCTTTCGATAAATTTGACAAAAGTCAATATCTAGCTTTTTATCCCACCCTGTCACTCCTGCAACCCTCTTTTCTCTATTCGACAGTTTGGACCAGACATTCTGAGCAACCTCAATTCTGTCACTCGCTTCACGCAAGAATTAAAACCTCTTATAAGAATCCCAAAACATTGGATGGTTAAGAACCTCCACTGAAGTAGGACTGCAAATCATGTAAGTATATTATTAACTATTGGACAAACCAAAACATGTCAGTCAAGCAAATCAGACATTGTTTACCGTGATTGCATTCTTAGGTTCAGCATTTTGTCGATAAGATGTAAAGCTTCAGGCGGCTTAATTTACTTTCGAAAAGTTGATTATTGTCCCACTCTTGATGTTGTGATCCCGGTTACGAGCTTTTCCAAACAGATGCTCACCGGTTAGAGCGTAGAAAATAAACCATCCTAACCAGAACACGTCAATGGCAAACGTTTCAGCTTCTTTTTGAAGTTGCTCCGGTGCTTTCCACCCCGGATAATAAAAACCTGCAACTTTTCAATATGTTTTAGTAAACGGTTTAAAAATCAACATTTCATCACAATCGTACATATGAAAACTTACATGTTTCATGGTCAACAATGAATGATTTACCCTCACGAAGATGCTTGGTAATTCGCATGTCCAATAACTTGGACACCATAATCGTCGTAAGCTCCTAAAGTAATGGATCTCTCTGAGTTAACCTAGAAAACTCATAAAGAAAGATTATGTGAGAAGTTGGAAGAAGTACCTTTTCTCCGTGAGGAAATGGATTCATCAAAGTTGGAAGAAGTAGCAGTTCTCTATGCTGAAAAGGACTCAACTAAGGCCCTGTGATAAAAAGGTCTTCGTTAATTCTGTAAAAGTAATGGATCTCTCTGAGGAAAACAACACGACGAAGTCGGAAAATGTTGGAAAAATGTTGTTTGTATCAAACAAAACAACAGGAGATGAAAGCAATGACTCTCGGCTAGTTGAAGGTTTATATGGAAAACATAAAGTAGCTGTAAAAATCCTTAATCTGTCCCATTACAACAATGATGAGGACTTCGAGAAGGATATGGATAACGAGATAGACATCTGACTCGCGTCCAAATATCATTAGGTTATATTGTATTGAGCGACTGGAGAATTTTGCTTACATCTTCTTAGAGCGATGGAGCTACAATTTACAGTGACTAATAGATAAAGTTAAACAAACCTAGTAGTTATATTGTAGGTGATGATGCTATATGTAATTTGTGGAAGACAGTAGACGATCCATTACTTCTCTTGATAAAACTACTGAGGTTAAAATTTGATTTTATTAGATTTTATACATCGTATATTGTAGTTGATGTTATGATTCAGATTATATAATTAGAAATAATGTACTGTTTGTGTTGTTGTGCAGAGATTTAGCTTTTGGTACTACTAGCACATTTTTTGGCACCAAATTTCGATGACCAACAACAACATCGCCTGTGAGTTTTTCTTCTCTACCTCATTTTTTGAAAGACTTAGTATGTAATTTTGGTGACAATTTTAAGTACTGTTAGGATTAAATGTCATGAAGTATTGATTATGTTTGGTGGCTAAACTCACTTATCTATCAAAGTTTATAAAAGAACGCGAAACATAACTTGAATTCTATTTTCAAGTTTGAAAACAAATAATACCATGTAGTTGGTTGAATTAATTCACTAAGATTGGGCTGATTTGTTTCTAAGCTCAGTTTAATTTAGCTTGAACATGAATAAATATATATTAACTTTTGATGTTTCTATCATCATCGGTGAATATATAAAGAGATTATTTTATGTTGATGGTTGCGGCACAATGTTGATAATGTGGGTTTTGGTCGCCTCTCTGTCAAAAAAGCGACCAAAACCCACATTATCAACATTGTGCCGCAACCATCAACATAAAACAATCTCTTTATATATTCACCGATGATGATAGAAACATCAAAAGTTAATATACATTTATTCATGTTCAAACTAAATTAAACTGAGCTTAGAAACAAATCAGCCCAACCTTAGTGAATTAATTCAACCAACTACATGGTATTATTTGTTTTCAAACTTGAAAATAGAATTCAAGTTATGTTTCGCATTCTTTTAGAAACTTTGATAGATAAGTGAGTTTAGCCACCAAAATTTACCAAACATAATCAATACTTCATGACATTCAATCCTAACAGTACTTAAAACTGTCACCAAAATTACATACTAAGTCTTACAAAAAAAGTGTAGAAGAAAAAACTCACAAGTGATGCTGTTGTTGGTCATCATAACATTCCGATAAAATAGTTGTCTCCGCGAGAGATGTGGCAGGAAGTATAATGATCAGTAGTGTCTTTAATTTTATTCCTAAGTCTATCTACAACAACAAAAACTTTAAAAACTCAATCTTCATTAACAGATTCTTCTTCAGCATTAAGTCAAGAGACAAAAATAAACCAAATGCTTCACGAGTCAATGGAAAGAACAAGCACAAAACTTTATATAAGGTATAAAGTGTCAAACACAATAAGGCGACATTAAGATGATGAATAATATTCTCATATTGTTCTGTAAGAGTAAATTTCTAACAAATTCAAAGATGATAAATTTCTCAAAATTCAAAAAAAATAGCAAGAATAACAAAAAGCTGACGCAGAGGCAACTATTTTATCGAAATGTTCTGATGACCAAACAACAGCATCGCTTGTAGTTTTTTCTTCTACACTTCTTTTGAAAGACTTATTATGTAATTTTGGTGACAGTTTTAGGTACTGTTAAGATTGAAATGTCATGAAGTATTGACGCAAACGGTTATAATTGTATTGCCTGTAACGCGATTCGCTTTCTTGTCTTTCCTTTCGATGAATTTGACGAAGTCAATATCTAGCTTTTTATCCCACCTTGTCACTCCTGCAACCCTCTTTTCTCTATTCGACATTTTGGACCAGACATTCTAAGCAACATCAATTATGTCACTCGCTTCACGCAAGAATTGAAGTCTCTTATAAGAATCCTAAAACATTGGATGACTAAGAACCTCCAATGAAGTAGGACTGCAAATCATGTAAGTATATTATTAACTATTGGACAAACCAAAACATGTCAGTCAAGCAAATCAGACATTGTTTACTGTGATTGCATTCTTAGGTTCAGCAATTTGTCAATAAGTCGATAAGATGTAAAGCTTAAGGCGGCTTTACTTTCGGAAAGTTGATTATTGTCCCACTCTTAATGTTGTGATCCCGGTTACGAGTTTTTCCAAACAGATGCTCACCGGTTAGGGCGTAGAAATAACGCATCATAACCGAAACACGTCAATGGCAAATGTTTCAGCTTCTTTTTTAAGTTGTTTCGGTGCTTTCCACCCCGAATAAACCGTTCTGATTATCCGGGGGTAGAAAGCATCGGAGCAACTTAAAAAAAGAAACTGAAACGTTTGCCATTGACGTGTTCCGGTTATGATGCGTTCCGGTTATGATGCGTTATTTTCTACACCTAACCAGTGAGCATCTGTTTGGAAAAACTCGTAACCGGGATCACAACATCAAGAGTGGGACAATAATCAACTTTTCGAAAGTAAATTAAGCCGCCTGAAGCTTTACATCTTATCGACAAAATGCTGAACCTAAGAATGCAATCACGGTAAACAATGTCTGATTTGCTTGACTGACATGTTTTGGTTTGTCCAATAGTTAATAATATACTTACATGATTTGCAGTCCTACTTCAGTGGAGGTTCTTAACCATCCAATGTTTTGGGATTCTTATAAGAGGTTTTAATTCTTGCGTGAAGCGAGTGACAGAATTGAGGTTGCTCAGAATGTCTGGTCCAAACTGTCGAATAGAGAAAACAGGGTTGCAGGAGTGACAGGGTGGGATAAAAAGCTAGATATTGACTTCGTCAAATTCATCGAAAGGAAAAACCAAGAAAGCGAATCGCGTTACATGCAATACAACTATAACCGTTTGCGTCAATACTTCATGACATTTCAATTTTAACAGTACCTAAAACTGTCACCAAAATTACATAATAAGTCTTTCAAAAGAAAGTGTAGAAGAAAAAACTCACAAGTGATGCTGTTGTTGGTCATCAGAACATTCTGATAAAATAGTTGCCTCCGCGAGAGATGTGGCAGCAAGTATAATGATCAGTAGTGTCTTTAATTTTACTCCTAAGTCTATCTGCAACAACAAAAACTTTAAAAACTCAATCTTCATAAACAGATTCTTCTTCAGCATTAAGCCAAGAGACAAAAATAAACCAAATGCTTCACGAGTCAATGGAAAGAACAAGCACAAAACTTTATATAGGGTATAAAGTGTCTTATATCAAACACAGTAAGGCGACACTAAGATGATGAATAGTATTCTCATATTGTTATGTAAGAGTAAATATCTAACAAATTCAAAGATGATAAATTTCTCACAATTCAAAGAAAATAGCAAGAATAACAAAAAGCTGACGAGTTTAGCCCAGCATAGTTACATGAAAACCAAATCAGCATACTGCTCTTAGGATGTAGAAAGAAGTATCACCTGTTTAGGAGTAAATTTAACTGAGTTTTGCTTCGGCTGGTCATGAGGATAGAGCCCTGGAACAGGTGGGGTATATGCCTCAACAATAAGTTTCTCCTCTGGGGAAGCATCCACCATGTCAACATTGTCTGCTGGATTGACTTCAAAAATCTTATTTCCAGAAAGAGCAGCATTCCCTTTTAGTGTCTTTGGAAGAGTGATTCGAAACGGAGGCCTGGGATCCAGAGCTTCAGCACCCTGAGCATTGATGAAAGGTACCTAGCATGCACAAATTATGAGAGACATGAAAGAAGAACAGTTCTAGAACACATAATACCAACGAATATAATCACTAACCTCATAATCTGGAGAACTTTCACTGTGATGATTTGCATCAAGGAAAGTATCTTTGAAGTCTACTGTTTCCAACAGGTTTGGCATATTAGGCCACTGTGCAGCAGAAGGGTTGCCATAAAAACATTATGCAACCACTCCGACACAATACAATATTCATTCATGAAATCTCTGATAGATTCCATGATAGATTCCAAAATAGCCTTGAAGTTGTCCTCCTTTGGTTTTCTCCTCATTAGCACATTAAATGTGCTATACACATCCTCCGCACTTTTTTCAGCAATGTCTGTAACATCTATGTGATACTGTGCAGCATCTAAAGCAACAGTCACAGTCCTCATTTCACCTTTAGGGGGCTTCCATTCGTCCCGTTTAACTCTTCTGGCAAAATCATTCATCAGATTACCCTCCTCATCGCGGATGTCTATGATTTCACAACCACAAACATACTGAAGCCCGAGATTCTATGGAACTGTAGCTTTATCAGCTTCCTCTGGACCTAATGGCTCAAATGAAGGGCGTATACAAAGCGAAAACAATACATCATGCTCTTTAAGAGAATTCCATTCAGATCTTATCTGTGATCTGTAACTCTTAGTACTGAAAGTAACTTCTGCCGTCACAGATGAAGGTTTCTTTTCTCCAATATTAGGCTGCTTCACCTGAGCGATTTTGAAATCATTAATAGGAACCGCCATCCGTGACCAACCACAAAAAGCAGCGTCTCCCTCGTTATTCATGTGTGCAAGAAGATGTGGCACAGCTTCCTGTATATCTTCATGAATCTCATAGGTGGATTCCAGACAGAAGAGACTGAAGTTTCTAAGGAGGTAATCATGGAGTGTTAGAAACTGAAGATTAAACTTTGGAAGAGCTAAGCAACCTTCCCCAGAATAGTTAATGCGTGGAATGACACTTTCCTCCCACATGATTTGCTCATTTGGGTACAAAGGCACAGCGTTTATGGCTTCTTTCTGAGACTGTTGCTTCACAAAAGAGGAGACAACGACCTCAGTCAGAAAATCCTTACTTTCTGGCCAAGGATCATGTCTTGAAACCAGTTTGAGCTGCACAAAAGCAAATAAAAATGAGAACCAATGCAGGTGGCCGTAACTGAAACTGTAAGGCAAACAAAAGTACAGCTTTAAATAATTAGCAGCAAAAAGAAGTAAGTAAATGCAGTTACATATTTTCCTTCCAATCGCCACCAGCACAAATACATCTCTTACTGATTTCTCACACTACTCTACGTATTGTTATACTGTAAAGGGAATTTACACAAGCAGATATTCAACGTCTACATTTGTGTCAATCCATAGATCTTTTAGCCTGTCACTTAGAGTTTATAATGTATATTTGCTAACAAATTTGCCATTGGTATTCACTGAAGCTCACAACTATAAGACCCTTAGTAAGATTCCATAATGATATACTGAATCCCCATGCAGAGGCGCAAAGATAAAAAAAAAAAATTCACATGTGAACCTACAAATATAACTTTTAGATATATACCTTTGACCAGACAACATCCCTTAAAATCTCAAGAGAAAGCACCAACAATCTCCTCCTAAGATCAGAACTCTTGTGATCCGAATCAATGTTAGCCAAAGACTGATCTCGCAACTGAAACAATTAAGATAACAACAAACGTGAGAATTGGAGAAGAGTCCCCCCCAAATCAAAAAATATTAGAGAATAAGGTAGAGAGTCGATCGATGTCTTCAAAATCCAGCAGAAACAAAACAAAAAACCTAGAACACAAAACTAACTATCTATTAATTAACCATGATTACCAAATACCTCAGATATTTTCTTAAAGGCAAGTAGCTGAAATGTCATAGAACGATCGTAATGAAATTGACGTGCTTCATCATCAGTTAATTGTGTTCCATCATGGTCCTTTATCTCAAACCTTTCATAGAATTGTAACAAGTCAACTAATTGGGCAAAAAGCTTCCCCTTTTCATGTTTGTATAGGGCACCCAGTCGACATTTCGCAACAACAGCTATATCCGCCACAAGAGGTCTTAGGTATCTGTAATAATCAAGATGAAGAGATGGAGAAAGATAAAATTATGGTTCAGTGAGTGAATAGTAATGAAATGGACAAGTAAATGACCCAGCGTATCAAGACTAAGAACTAGATATTATCAGGACCTAAAAACAAAACCTAGAATGCTGAATACAGATTTTGACTTTTCAGAGTAAAAAAAAATTGTATCGGGTGGAATATTAATACCTTCTTGTTGGGAGTTGGTTCAGCATGTCAATGATAAATTCGATGAATCTCTCGCAATATAAGACAGAAGAATCATCAACCAATTGAGATCCAGCAGTATCATCAACTTCATCTGCAAAAACCACGTGATCAAGCACCTAGAAAGAACGATATGAATTTTGCATAACTACGCGAAAGATTATTTGAAGAACAGACCACTATAGCCCAATAAAAACAGGCCTATATACCTCAATGAATTCTTCTATTAGGCCTCGAACAAAATTTGCTTCAGGTGATGAGGATAGATCAAACTTCTCTCCCTTTGACGTTGCCTCAGCTGTCCATTTCTTTGATGACCTCTTCCACTTTTTTATTAGATCAGGTTGAAAGCAGATCTCCATCTACAGTTGTGAGAATTAATGATGATATCAGAGCAACTACAAAATATTACACCATCATTAACAAAATCTGTGTGGAGGTATCCCCTACCTGGAAACGTCCATAAGACAAACTGTGCCAAGATTGTAATCCTGCTAGACTTAGAACAATCTCGTTAACCACCGCGTATTCCAAACTCTGTAACATCACCCAGTTAAGAATATTGAAGAAAACAAAACTAGCACAAGGATATAAATTGTGCACAAGCATGAATTAAAAGGTTGTCCGCGTGAAATAAATATTTTGACAGACATTTTCACTGAGTGGCGCACAGTTATATCATGTGTTTCTGATCTTGAGCCATGTGCAGAGTATTCTAAGAGTACTTGTCACCTATATAACAAAATTTATGCAAGAAACAGAACAAACCTGGGGAGCATTAATCATGAAGACCAAGTAATTTGTCTTCTCAGCAATAGTCAAATCTCTTCCCTACAATGGTAAGCAAAAGACAATATGAATATAAGATTGGCCTAACATCTGGTGATTATCTCAAACAGAAACAACACTAGAATCATAAAAAACCAAAACAAAAAGGTAGACCACAAACCTCTTTAAGACGAAGAAACTTCTTGAATAGATCGTCCCGATCATGAAAGCAAATCAAAGTTGCTACATTATCACGGAACTACAAAGCGTGAAGAAGGGATGTTAAACAATAATGTTTTCATCATTTGGAACCAGTAAAACACGAAAGAGAGCAAGATTAGCTACCTTCTCGTTAATCATAAGAATCATAGACATGAGATGCTCGAACGTGGCCGTCTCGGGATAAAAATTCGGCCATAGATAGTTCTCCAAGTACTGACTCACTTCCAGAATCATAACTCGCTGAAGTGGAACCGGTTTAGGACCACTAGTTACCTTAAGCTCCGTCACATAAACCTCCTTCACCACCTCAGGATCGAAAGGTTTCTCAGGCAGCTTGCAACCAGTAGCTCTCCTCAGCAATTCTAGTCAACCTATCTTGCTGAATCTCAGATAAAGTGATGGAGCTCGGCAAATGGGATCCAGGCTTTGACTCTAGTGGCTTCTCAGCAGGATGACTAGGTAACTCCAATGGATACTCAGCCACTCTGTGGCGCTTGAAGTCGTACACGTACAGGTTCCATAGACTTTCGTCATTTCTCACGCGAAAGCTCATTCCTCGAGAGAAGTGAGAATCAAGACATACAGAGAACGAAGAGGTTCAAAGAGTGGAGAAGAGCAAGTCGGGGCTTTAAGGGCACAAGCCTCGCGGAGATGAATAACAACGTCGTCGAAGACAATGGACCAGACCTGACTGATGTTAGTTTAGTTACAGCTGGACTTGGGCCGAGATTGGGCTGGACTAAATCTAGCAATAATCTTAGGAGGAAAAGGTAATAAATAAAAAAACATGCAACCTCACATTGGCTGATATGTCGGGTTACTCAAAAGGAGAGTCTTCACTGAATATAAAGCGACAAGAATTACCTGAACAGGAAGTTCAAGCTTTGCCTTTAAAGTGGCCCGATCCTTTCCCTCCTCCAAAAGCTATGTATCACAAAGCCAGAATAGGTAAACAAATATTCGATAAAATTACACTTAAGGTTCAAAATACCTCTTTATTAACCTCATAGATTAATAGTAACATAAAAATACAAGAAATAGCATATTAAGCCATATGCTTTTTACAACTTTTCTGAAAGATGAGATATTCAAAGAGATAAAAAGAAAGCAAATGCTACTTGCAAAGTATCCCTGAATATCCGGTGATCAACTTAATAATAATTACACATCTTTTTCCTGAGCACAACATTTGAATATGAAAAAACAAGCAGGATTACCTGAGAAATAGTTCGCTTCAAAGTACTGAATTTCCCAACAAAGTCATCCGGGACATGTCCCTATATATAGGTGTAGCATGAGTTAGTTAATGGATATTGAACACCGTTGGTTACTTGCGCCTTGACCAACCCTCCGAGATGAAGAAGAAAGAGAAGATACGAAAGCATTACCTAAACGTCTGTAATTGATATTTTACCTATTATTAAAAATTTCTTCCCTATTCTTACAAAAGTAATATACAAAATCTATTTCTTATTTTATGTCTATTTTTTTGTAATATATTATTCTCTTCTTCTTTTTAATTGCAAAATTAAATCACAATTGCCACATATTCTTCTTCAAAAAAATATATATATAATAATAATAATAATAATAATAATAATAATAATAATAATAATAATAATAATAATAATAATAATAATAGCCTGATGATTGCATATAAGAACGGAGATATGAAGGGTTGTGTAGTTTACATAATGAGCTTGAAGTATTCTAATATGATTTTTGAATCCAAAAAGTTTTTCAAAAAAATAAAAAAGAACTATGGACTGAAAAGAAAATCAAAAAAATAAAAATAATTCAAGCAAAAAGGTTTTCAAAACAAGTAAAAGTGGAACTTGCATCGTCACAGTCTCTACATAACCAACAAGTGGATCACATGCAAAGTAAAAGTGGAACGCGCATCGTCCCCACAAGTAGCTTTAAAATAGTATCTTCTGAACAAATTGTGGTGTTATTGGCAACCAAAGTTGGACCTATGTCGTGTGACCGCAACAATTAATTAGATTTATAATCAACTAGGGGAGGTCTTACGCGTTGCGTGAGTTTAAATTACCGTAGTAAATTATGCATTTCTATATAATTAAATATATATCAAAATGATTGATCCATATAGTTGTCGTTTGCACATTTCGTTTAGGTAAATCAATTTGATATTAAATTTACAACATATAGCATGTTTCTATTTTCGCCATACATTAAAGTAAATAATGTTAGTCACATTATTATTCTGTTATTTAACAATCATATAGTTTAATAGATTTTATACTTTGCGGTCGTCTTCTAATAATTATATTTTATCAATATTTCACAAAATTATTACAACTTATTATATATTGCAAAAATAATTAACACTTATATAAAAATAGATTTGATGAAATTGTGATGATGAAAATAAATAAATAAATAACTTTTTTCTAAATTTTGGTTGATTCATTTTAGAAAAAGTGGAGAGTCTCAGATTGATCATCCAATAAAGAAATCATATCTTGCTTTTCACATTACATTGAAAACATAAGATGGAAAAAATAGAAATTATACAATGTAAGAAATAAAAAAAAAAAACTAACAAATCTAATGTGAAGAATCATGATAGTTTAATTTTGTATCTATAACGACATTAGTATCAACGCCACTAACAAATATGGTTCAAAGATATTTAGTTAATGAAATTAGGTAAGACATAGCAAAAAAAAAAACTCTAATTTGTGGGGACTAAACATTAATAAGTTTAAACAAATTAAAATAAATATATTACATAAAAGAAGTGATCTTATATTTGTCACTGACTCTATACTTCATACTACATCACTTATATATAAGAGAAACTCTTCTTTACTATAAGATTGTGATATATAGTTTTTCTTCAATTTATTATCTATTACAAAGTTTTTAAAAAATGCATATGAGAAGGAAAAGTGTCACGTGTCAACTTTTCATGAAGTAAACCCTTTAATGAGTTTTAGAAATAAGAATATCAAAAGATAAAATATGGTAGTTTTTGTACAATTGATTTATGGCCCATTTCAAAATATTTACAAAGGGTTCTTATTTTGTGGTATTTTGGATAATACAATTTAAAAATTTGTATTAAACAAACAAAATTATCTCTCATAGGAAAAAATTGATTTAAAACTTTGAGAAAAATTTTGGTTCAAAATTTAAAAGAATACAAAATATTGTTAGATTAAGCTTACATGAATCCAATCCAAATATGCAATTTAGATGATTAAAATGACCGTAATTACAATTTTTTTTTTTTTATGGTTAATTTTGAATGAGGTAAAAAAATGCAATCATATTGCCTCATCCTCATACTTTTGCTTCTTTAGACAATCAAATCCAAATAAAAATAGATTTGATGAAATTGTAATGATGAAAATTAACATAAATAAATTAATAACTAGTTTACTCTAAATTTTGGTTGGTCATTTTAGAAAAAGATGGAGAAGTTCATATGGATCGTCCACATTACATTGGAAGCACAAGATGGAAAAATAGAGATTCTACAATGTAACAAAGAAAAAATCTAACATGTCCAATATGACTAAAAAAATAGACATACCAAAATAATTCGAATTTATAAGGGGTAAAAATTAATTAATTTAGAAAAATTAAAAATTATATATTACATTAAAAAGTGATCTTACATTCTTCATTGATTTTATACTCTCAATTACATCACTTATAGATGAAGAAATCAATAAAAAGAAAAATTAAATTGAAATATATATATATATATATATATATAGCTCTATAAATAAGCGATTTTATATTCATGAGGTGTCCTATATTCTAACTAAATCACTTAGACTGCCTACAATGGACCTGTTGAATTAAAAATTCAACAGCTGAAAAGCTACAATGAGGTGTTGAATTTTTTAATAAATCAAACGTGGATTAATTTGTGTTGATTCTTTTCAACTAGTTGAAATATTAAAAGTGGGACAGGTGGCATAACTCAATTGGATGGACTAAATTTTCGGTGGACATGGATCAACTTGGACTTTTATTTTTTTTGTTCCACAAACCGTTTTGGATTTAAATTGGAAAGGATGGGGTTTGAGTTTTTTTTTTCTATCTACATATTTGTTTTCTATCTACAATTATTGTATATGAATTTATTATAAAAAAATTATACCAAAATTTATCATTTTTCGTACTCTATAAATAGAGACTTGGTTCATTATATTTGGACACATAAAAAAAAACCATCTTCTGGACAATATTTTCTATTTACCTTTCATAAACTCTCGTTTTTATCTTTTTCAGTATTCTCTCAGAAAATGGATCCAAACAATAACCCTTCTAACACCCAAAATTCGTCTAATTACCCTTTTAACTACCCAAATCCCAACAATTATCCATTTCAAAATCCATCTTCCAACCAACCCCGAAATATGCCAAATTATGGTTTTTCACCAAGTTTTTTCATGCCGTCAGCTGTTCCAAACTATCATTCGTACTACGGTTCGGCGATGTCATATTCATCTCAACCACCCCCTTATTTTTCTGCTTCGGCGGGTAATGAAATTGTTCCAGACTCCGGAGCAATTGAATTTCCCGGATTTTCTACCCAAATGGCTCTTGGGTATAAGTGATGTTAATGAAGTCACTCCAAGTGCAGACCATTCAACCTCTGCTCCCCGGAAAAGCCCCAAATGGACCACCGAGCAAAATTTGGTGCTACTTAGTGGGTGGATCAAATATGGAACAGACAACGTTGTTGGCAGAAACCAAAAGAGCGAAGCATTTTGGGGAAACATTGCTAAGTATTGTAATGAGCATTGCTCATTTGATCCTCCGCGTAGTGGAGTTTCGTGCAGAAATCATTTCAACTATGTGAACCAAAAATTGGGAAAATGGATTGGCGCTTACGATAACGCTCAACGTATGCAACGAAGCGGGTGGTCGGAGCAAGATGTATTGGCGAAAGCGCATGAAATATATACAGATGGTGGTAATGGTACTTTCAATTTAATGAAAGAATGGAACGCTGTGCGTGATCAACCACGTTATTGTAGTCAGGTAGGAGGAAATACTGGCTCTGGAAGTAGTGGATCTAAGAGAGCCCATGACAGTGATGCTAGTGACTCCAACTCTGTAGGATCTAGTGCTCGTCCAATGGGGAGGGATGCAGCTAAGAAAGCTAAAAAGAAAGGTAAAGGCGCAGTCTTGGAAGTGGTCAACGAAGATTTTAGTGAATACAAAAAACTGAAGGCGCAAGAGTTGGAACGCTTGGAAAAAATAGCCATGTTGCAAGAGGGGGCAATTCGACAGCAAGAGGAGGCAAACCAATTGATGAAAGAAAAGACTAGGGCTAAGAATACAAAGATGTGGATGAAGCTAAGTGAAAAGAACCGTCTCAGTGACCAGGAGAGAGAGCTGTTGCAGAAGTTGAGCGATGAATTATTTGGAAAATAATTGTAGTAACAAGTGGCTATCTGTATCATGTCACTCCATGCTTGTCTCCTTTCTCCTTTAATAATGTTTGTTTGTCGCTTTCTCCTTTAATAATGTTTGTTTGTCGCTTTCTCCTTTAATAATGTTTGTTTGTTGTTTCCCCCTTTAATAATGTTTGTTTGTCGCTTTCTCCTTTAATAATGTAATCCGTGAATTTCGGCTTTTAATGGCATAATCTTATCCTCCTACCACTCAACTTGATTTAATAATGCTGTGAGTGCCCGTGACTTTTTCGTCAATGTAATCCGCGAATTTCGGCGTTTAATGGCATAATCTTATCCTCCAACCACTCAACTTGATTTAATAATGTTGTCGAGCGCCCATGACTTCTTTGATTCCATTTTCTTATAAATGGGGACTCATTCTTCAGTTTATGTACCAATACCACAAATCTCATCTCACTAAAAAATCTCAATGGATCCATCAAAATTTCCTTTTGATATCGAAGCTTACAAAAGGCAGTCTGAAATTGAAGATACGTATATCCTCAACCATTTTAGCGAGCGCCGAAAGAAAATAGAGGAAGCCTATCCACCTCGTAGGAAGAGAAGACACTTCAACAGAGATCATGCAGCGGCAAATCAAAGACTGATTGACGATTACTTTGCCAATCATCCTACATACGACGATGCAATGTTTCGTCGGCGATTCCGGATGCGAAAACATGTTTTCCTCCGGATAGTTGGGGACCTATCAAGCAGTGACGACTACTTCACCCAAAGATTTGACGCAGCCAATAAAGAAGGTATATCTCCATTATCAAAATGTACCACGGCCATGCGAATGCTAGCTTATGGTGTAGCGGCCGATGCGGTGGATGAATACATCAAAATTGGAGGTACTACAGCTCT
This sequence comes from Crucihimalaya himalaica, assembly GCA_004349715.1. Classification (NCBI taxonomy): domain Eukaryota; kingdom Viridiplantae; phylum Streptophyta; class Magnoliopsida; order Brassicales; family Brassicaceae; genus Crucihimalaya; species Crucihimalaya himalaica. Next base: position 707,826 of record SMJT01000096.1, read on the forward strand.
GGAGTGCTTGCGAAGATTTTGTAAGGGAATCATACAATTGTACGAGCAAGAGTATCTCAGAGCCCCAACACAAGAGGACCTGCAGAGAATTTTGCATGTTAGTGAACTACGAGGATTCCCGGGGATGATTGGGAGTATTGATTGCATGCACTGGGAATGGAAAAATTGTCCTACAGCGTGGGAAGGACAATTTACTAGGGGAGATAAGGGAACCACCACTGTTATTCTTGAAGCAGTCGCATCCCATGATCTATGGATCTGGCATGCTTTTTTTGGATGTCCAGGCACATTGAACGATATAAACGTTCTAGATCGTTCACCAGTGTTTGATGATGTTGAAAAGGGAAATACTCCAAGAGTGAACTTCTTCGTGAACCAACGTCCGTATAATATGGCGTACTATCTTGCTGACGGTATCTATCCTTCTTATCCTACTTTCGTCAAATCGATTAGGCTTCCTCAAAGTGAACCGGACAAGTTATTTGCAGAAGTTCAGGAGGGATGTCGGAAGGACATCGAACGTGCATTTGGAGTGTTGCAGGCTCGATTTAAAATCATTCGTGAACCAGCTCGCATGTGGGACATAGCCGATCTGGCTATCATTATGAGGTCATGTATCATATTGCATAATATGATTGTTGAGGATGAGCGTGATACATATACTCAACGATGGAACGATTATGATCAATCTGAGGCAAGTGGGTCTAGTACACCGCAACCATTCTCGACCGAGGTGCTACCTGCTTTTGCAAATCACGTCCGTGCTAGATCTGAGTTGCGTGATTCAAATGTGCATCACGAATTGCAAGCAGATCTAGTCAAACACATATGGGCAAGATTCGGAATGTCTCGTGATTAAAAAGATTTCCAAGTTTGTGAGTTTAGTCTATTGTACTATTTAAGTTATGTATGTTTTATTGGTTGTATTGTGTGCTTCTTATTTTACTGTATTGCATTTTAAGTTTTTCGTAATTTTATTTGTTTTAATAATGATTCTCTCTATTCTCGTTTTTACTAATTGCATTTTTTAATTAAGAACATAAAAAATAAATAAAACAAAAAAATAAAAAAAAATATTTCATTCGTAATTACGCTAATTGAATTTCAAACGAAAGTCGTTAATAATAATAACTAATTAGATTAACTAAAACATAAAATAAATTAAAAATAATAAAATAAAAAATGGTGGGGTAGGGTGTTGAATTTTATTAAACAAACCATTGTAGGATATAAAATTTTAGTGAGTGTTGAATTATTAGGTGGAAGAGAGAGAAGATGATGTGGAAGAGAGAAATATGATGTGGAGGGTGTTGAAAAACAAAACCAATGTATATAGTCTTATATAGAAGAGAAAATAAATCTGAAAAGAAAAAAAAAAAGAAATTTGCTTTGTAATACTCCAGTTATCAAAATTGTATAATACATGTATAATGTTAAAATTAAATTATGAAGGTAAAAGAAGGAATACATATAATTATAACGCGTTAGAGATAAAATAAAATTGAAAACAATCTAAAATATTTACCATATAGTTTCTAAAAACAAATTATAATATCAAATTCTTACAATGATGTTTTAATTGAGTTTTCAACCCATGCAAGAACATAAAAACAAAAAAAAAGTTATTTTAGGAATTTGAGATATGATGGAGGAGGATGTGAAAATGATTATTTATAGGATGAAAAGTGATGTATGTTACAAAAAGAAATTTGGATCAAAAAGAAATTTGCATTGTAATTGTTATCAAAATTGTATAATACATATATAATGTTAAATTAAATTATGAGGGTTAAAGAAGGAATACATATAAATTATAACGCGTTATAAATAAAATAAAAATTGAAAACAATCTAAAATATTTACCATATAGTTTCTAAAAACAAATTATAATATCAAATTTTTACAATGATGTCTTAATTGAGTTTTCAACCCATGCAAGAACATAAAAACAAAAAAAAAATTATTTAGGAATTTGAAATATGATGGAGGAGGATGTGAAAATGATTATTTATATGATGAAAAGTGATGTATGTTACAAAAAGAAAAATAAATAAATTATGGGTGTTACAATTATAATTTATGGTGTGTTTAAATGACAATAAATGTAATAATGAATTTTAAATGACAATGAATGTAATAATAGTCAAACTGTATTAATTATTTTTAAATGTATAATTAAGACAAATTATTTTTTATATATGTTTATTTTAGAATGAGAATATCAAAAGGTAAAATATAGAATTGAAGGATGACACGTTAAACAAAACCTACTTTTTTATTATATAAGATGTTTGGGTTGCCTAACTTTCCAAATTTTTAAAAAGAACAAAAATGACCATTTAATTCCTAGTTTATTGCAAGTTTGCAGATTAATTTTTCAATTTGTGTGTTTGCAAATTAAATCCCTAACTATACATTGACTTTGTAAATTTGGGTTCTAAAATGTTAACGTTTAACACATGTTAACTGTTGTTAAATAAAAAAATATGAGAGATCGATTTCTTCCCTAAAATCCCTAACTACAGAATGTTAAATCCTAAAATCAATGAGTTGCAGGCTTAGATGAATGCTAGTCTCTGTATGTTTCATAACAAATATGGTTTTGACACTTTTCACATAAACTAAAAAAAATTGATACTTTAGTTATATCTTAAAAATAAGTTGACTCTTGATAATATGCTCTACTATTAATTTAGATTTGAACTAAAATTATGAAATTTATGCTAAAATTTATATTAAAAAATCCAAAATTACACTTATTTTGAAAGGAACAGAGTAGTATTTAATAAAATAAGTCAAAGTTATGCCATGAAGTGCGTGCATATCCAATAATAAGTTTTTTTTTCTTCAAAATAAATAAAAAGTTAGAAACAAAAGAAAAAGGAAATGGTAAAGGGTTACGATTCTCAAGTGTGAAGTGTTGTTCAAATCATCGCTCTGCGCCGTCTCCTCTCTCTCTCTCGAATTCATCAGAAGCAAACCTTCTTCTCCGATCTTATTCTGGTTCGTTTCTTTTATTTACACTCCATGTCTGTTTTTTATTTTAATCGAAGCTAGTTAGTTTGTGTCAATCTCAAAAGTAGATCGGAATCAAGTAAAGGAGATCGATTCAAAATCCAAATTGTTCCCGATCTTTAGCAATGCACGACTCGTTGAAACTTCACCTACATTAGTCTTGATCTAATCGTCCAGATTCAAAATTCGAAATCGGATTTTAGTTTGGAGAAATCGCAAACCTAGTTATGGAATCGTTTTCGTTGATTGCTGGTAATTTACAAACCCTAATTTTTGGGGGTTTGGGCAGGAATCAAATGGCAACGATTAGGAACTTGAAGATAAAAACATCAACATGTAAAAGGATTGTGAAAGAGCTTCACTCTTATGAGAAAGAGGTTGAGAGAGAAGGTGCTAAGACTGCTGATATGAAGGACAAAGGTGCTGATCCTTACGACCTTAAACAACAGGTATATATTAATCCAAATTCATTATGATCTTCTTCATTTCTTAATCTCTCGGTGTTCAAAGATTCAGAACCTGTCTTTGTTCGTCTGATAAGTTTAGTCTAGAAACGCTCATTTTCTATGATGATTAGGATGTGTTCTTGTTGTTAGCCATTTGTATCATGTAATCTAATAGTTGCAGATTTCAGATTCTGATTCAGACTCGGTTTTTCCATGATTGTTTATGCGGTGATGATACAGGAAAATGTCTTGGGTGAGTCGAGGATGATGATTCCGGATTGCCACAAACGTCTCGAGGCTGCATTAGCTGACCTCAAGTCCACTTTGGTAAATACATTTTCCATCCTTATTATTTTGCTAAGCATCGATTTTAGCTTTAAGTATTAGTCTATGACAATCAAATGTAGAGTGTGATCTTAAGTTTAAGAGCACTTATTCTCAACTAGAACTTTATATATATATAGTGATAGGATTATTTACCCCATGAAAGCATCTTAGTCCTTTTTTTATGGAAAACAATGCATAAGCACAATCAGGAAACATGAGTGAATTTCCTACTCTGTGTTTTTTTTTTTTTGTAACAAAAACTGAATTTGCAGGCGGAAATGGAAGAGACGAATGAAAAAGAAGGCCCAGAGATTGAAGATGCAAAGAAGACAGTTGCAGACGTGGAGAAGCAATTTCACACTGAAGATGCCTGATTGGTCTGTGTATTCTGAGAATGGTATGGTTAACGAATTGGAAGAATCGTCTTCTCTATCATTAATGTCGAATTGTATACACTGAAATTGTTCAACTCTTAATACATTCTGGTGATTGTTCCTTCATTCAATAATGTATTTTTTGAAATGACACACCAGTTATAACATGTGTTGTAGCTGGAACAAAACAATTGAAAATTGACATAATAACTTAAGAAATCCAATTAGTACGATGCTGTTATAAATTTTGGTTGGTGCTTCATTATAAATTTTGGTTATGAACAACGATGATGTTGTACATAAAAGCTTTTATTTTAAGTTTTTTTTTTCTCTTGTCCATAACAAAAGAAATCAAAGACGAGAAGTAGAAAAAAAGTAAGAGTTTCTTATAATCCAAAATCTCTCGATCTCATTTGCCTTTTGTCCGACCACTCTTCCTGCTATTAAATCCCACCTGACAATATATAATTCAACCTAAATTATTCATTCCGCTTCACTGTATAAAAGTTATCACAAATTCAAAGAAAATAACATTTTCTGTTATACATAAGAAAGTTTTTTTTTATCTAAAATCCTATACTTCCAATTGGAGAAGATAATTATGATTGTTAAACCGAATTTAGCCGTTAATCTGGATATACTATTATGCGTTTAGCTTGATCAAGATTCAAACCCAATACCTAGTAAAAAATGATTTCGTTTTGTCTAAACGTAAAAACAAATACCTAGTTAGAAACGACTTCGTTTTGTCTAAACCTAAAAGCATACCTACCCACAAGGGACCCTGAACGTCAAATAAATAATATTTTTAGGATTTGATTATTTAATTAAATTTTTATTAGTTAAAAAATTAAACCAATCACTAAATGACAAGTGGAGAAAAAAGTCTTTAGTGAGTTTCTCAAGCTATAAACGTTTCTACCCTCTCTCCTCATTTTTTATTTTTTTTTAATATTTAAATGGAGACTTTTTAGGTGAGAGACTTTCAATGACCACGTTTTAAAGAAATGTAGGAAATACTTCGAATCAAGTTAAATGTGGTATAGTATAAACGGAATAACGGTTAAATCCGGTTTAGCAATCATATTATCAAATTCAATTGGAAGTTTAGGCTTTTAGATCAAATAAAATTGTTATAGCTTTTTTGAAAAACAAACTTTTTTACAATATTATATAGAAAAAACCAAAATAAGAAAAATAAGAAAATCATTAGCACAAGGGAAATATATAGGCGACAAACATACAACGTTTTGTAAAATAAAAGTAAATTACTCAGCAATTGAATGCTAACTACTATAAGAAAAATTACTAAGATGTAATACATACATGATAAGATGTATAATCATTTTTGTTTAAGGAAATATATAGGAGACAACATACATCTTAGTATAAAACAAATATTAAGATGTATGTTGTCACCATCTTCATAAAGAATAATAAAAGTTAAGTTAAATTTGTTCATCATTATAGAAAAACCAATTTGGTCTTCGTGAATTCTGTAGAAGTAATGAGTCTTTTTGAGGAAAATGACACGATGAAGTCAGAAAATGTTGGAAATATGTTGTTTGTATCAAACACAACAACAAAAGATGAAAGCAATGATTCTCGGTGGTTTAAGGTTTTTATGGAAAACGTAAAGTAGGTGTAAAAATCCTCAGTATGTCCTATTACAACAATTAGGAGAACTTCGAGAAGGATATGAACAACGAGATGGACATCTTTAATGCATCTGACTCGCATCCAAACATCATTATGTTATATTGTTTTGAGCGACTGGAGAATTTTGATTACGTCAGCTTAGAGCGATGGAGCTATAATTTACAGTGTCTAATAGATTAGGCTAAGCAAAACTTGAAGAAACTGACTCAAGCAATAGGCGATGATGCTATATGTAACTTGTGGAAGACAGTAGGCGATCCATCACTTCTCTTGATTAAACTACTGAGGTTAGAATTTGATTTTTCAGATTTTATGCATCGTATATTGTAGTTGATGTTATTTGTGTTGTGATTAATATTATCTAATTAGAAATAATGTATTGTTTGTATTGTTGTGCAGAGATGTAGCTAATTAAATAATATTAACAATAACACAAACAATACATTATTTTTAATTAAATAATGTACACAAACAGTACATTATTTCTAATTAAATAATATTAATCACAACACAAATAACATCAACTACAATATACGATGCATAAAATCTAAAAAATCAAATTATAACATCAGTAGTTTAATCAAGAAAAGTGATGGATCACCTACTGTCTTCCACAAGTTACAAATTATTTCCAACATTTTTTCTTAATACATTTTGGTGATTGTTCGTTCATTCAATATCTTTGAAATATAACACACCAGTTATAACATGTGTTGTAGCTGGAACAAAACGATTGAAAATTGACATAACTTAGAAAGCCAATTAGTACAATGCTATTAAATTAGTTAATATTGATTTATTTCGTTTGATGCTCCATTATAATTTTTGGTTATGAACAACGATGATGTTGTACATAAAAGCTTTTATTTTAAGTTTTTTTTTCTTGTCCATAACAAACAGAAATCAAGGAGGAGAAGTAGAAAAAAAGTGAGAGTTTCTCATAATCCAAAATCTCTCGATCTCATTTGCCTTTCGTCCGACCACTCTTCCTGCTATTAAATCCCACCTGACAATATATTTTGAACCCAAAATATTATTCATTCCGCTTCACTTTATAAAAATTATCACAATTCAAAGAAAATAACATTTTTCTGTTATACATAAGAAAGTTTTTTTTATCTAAAATTCTATACTTCCAATTGAAGAAGATAATTATGATTGTTAAACCGGATTTAACCGTTAATCTGGATATACTATTATGCGTTTAGCTTGATCAAGATTCAAACCCAATACCTAGTAAGAAGCGATTTCGTTTTGTCTAAACGTAAAAACAAATACCTAGTTAGAAACGACTTCGTTTTGTCTAAACCTAAAAGCATACCCACACACAAGGGTCTCTGAACATCAAATTAATAATATTTATATGATTTGATTATTTAATTAAAATTTTATTAGTTAAAAAAATTAAACCAATCATTAAATGACAAGTGGAGAAAAAGTTATACCCTCTCTCCTCATTTTTTTATTTTTTTCAATATTTAAATGGAAACTTTCTAGTTGAGAGATTCTCAATGACGACGTTCTAAAAAAATCTAGGAAATACTTCGAATCAAGTTAAATGTGGTATAGTATAAACGGATTAACGGTTAAATCCGATTCAACAATCATATTATCTAATTCAATTGGAAGTTTAGGCTTTCAGATCAAATAAAATTATTATCGTTTTTTTGAAAAAAAACTTTTTTACAATATTATATAGAACAAAAACCAAAATAAGAAAAATAAGAATATCATTAGCACACGGGAAATATATAGGCGACAACATACAACGTTTTGTAAAATAAAAGTAAATTACTCAGCAATTGACTGCTAACTACTATAAGAAAAATTACTAAGATGTAATTCACGTTCAATTAATCGTTAGGCGCTCGAGGTGGGCCTAGCGCCTAGCAAGAAAATCGGAGACTAAACGGAGATTAATCAGAGACTAGTTTTAGGGCTAATATATGTTTTACAAACATGTTAATCTATTATAATTAATATTTTATATAATATTATTTTTAAAACTATAATAAACACATAAAATATATTTTTAGCCTTAAAATTTTATGATTTTCATCGAAATTATTAACATAAGTTATTGTTTAACATTACAAACTCCCTATCTAGACATTCGAATAATAAAAAAATATTTGTTTTATATTTGTAATCCAAAAATAATAAAAACATGTAAGATTAGGCGGAGATTAATCGAGTTAGGCGGAGAATAATCGGATGACTGATTTTTTAAACGGATTAGTCATTAATCGAAGCGGTTAAGGTGAGCCTAACGATTACGCGGAGAGTAATCGGGTTTAGGCGGAGATTTTTAGAACAAGGGATGTAATACATACATGATAAGATGTATAATCATTTTTGTTTAAGGAAATATATAGGAGACAACATACATCTTAGTATAAAACAAATATTAAGATGTATGTTGTCACCATCATCATAAAGAATAATAAAAGTTAAGTTAAATTTGTTCATCATTATAGAAAAAACAATTTGGTCTTTGATGAGTAATTAATGGGAATACATGTAAATTTCCTTAAAATAGAAAAGTGTTTGTATGTAACATAAATATTTCATGGCGAAAAATATCCTTGTGACACAGTCACACATAGCAAAATTTTTTGGGCTACCCCTTTAATAAAAATAAAAATTACCACGCATATTATATATTCATAAATGATAGATTTAGGCTAAAAACATTGAAGTGTATTTGGAATAAGATAAATATAGAAACAGAAGAAGAAATTGTTACCTATCACCGACAAGTCTGTGCATTCGAGAGATGAGATCTTCCTCTTGTTCGGTCATACTGATAAACTCCCATTCGATGCTACTCACTTCTGCATTTTTATTAGTTTTAAAAACTACATGAGAAGATATACTTAACGTAGACAAGTTAAAAGGATGTGTAGTCATCAGTTCCAAAAAATAACGATATGAGACTGCTTATATTAAAGAGAGAGAGACCTTCAGAGTCATGTCGAGTGAACTTGGTTTGCCTAAAATTGTGACCCCGACAAAGACGCTTGGTTTTATCCATTAGTATTGGAAAACAGAAAATAGAAGAAGATTAGACAAATGTAGGGAGAAACTGAAATTTAGAGTTTGGAGGATGCAAAGGTAGAATAAATAGATGTGAGGGAAACAAAAGTATATATAGAGAGAGAGAGATGAATTATTTTACTGTTGGAATTTGTGCGCATTCGTAAATTCTACTATTCACTTTTTTTTACTATATCCGAATAAGTCAAAACAAAACTTATTTTTACGTACTCGTAAATTCTAAAATGTAACATCCAAAATGTAACAGAACATTTTCAAAAAACATAGTTTAACTCTGGCTAGTAATGTGTTAAAACCGAGTGAAAAACTTCACATGTAACTACAGATCTCAATAAATATAGTGAACACGTAACCTTACATGTTCTATTTATTTTTTTCTTTTTTTTTCAACAATTTTGTATTAACAAAAAATTGAGAGAGTCATACCGATGTAACGTTGTTTACATATATTTTCAGTTTTGCCTCAAAAATATTTTGGACCATGTGTCCAGTTAAAAAAAATTCTGAAAAATGTTCTTAACATGTAGTATATATTAAAAACTTAGATTTTGTTTACAATATTTCCATTACTTTAGGGTCCTTATTTACCAAATTATCAAAAACTTAGCGCCTCAAAACCTTTCAGAAAATTAAAAAACAATTGTTGGACCCAATGTTTTTCGACTATCAATACGAACATTTGGTATTAGTTTTATCCGATTGAACACTAGCGTTACGAAAACAAAAGAGATAAAAAAACGAAAAACAAAAGGTACAGAAAAAACGAAAAAAAAAAAATCTCTTATCTTTTTCTATATTCTCTAAATAAATTGTAAATATGCCGCTCGTTTAATGTAGACACTAATTTATATCACTGTTTCCTTGTGATATTTTGGAATTTCACGGACGGAGATGGCTGTACAGTAACTATACTCTCTCTGTTTCATTTTAAATGTAGTTTAAGAGTTTTTTTTTGTTGTAAAATAAGTGTTGTTCTCATTTCTCAAGATAAAAATTGCCACTATTTTATTTTTTTACCCTTATATTATCTAATTAATGTAAGTCAAAAGATTTGGTAAAAATTGAAATAAATGATGAAAAATGAGGTTATTAAGGGTATTTTATTTGATACCTTAATTAGTGTGCAAAATCCTTAAATTACATATAAAATGAAACAGGAGTAACTATTTTAGAGTTCTCCGATATTGTGAATTTTTTCCCCGAAGTAGAAAATTGGACCAAGTCCAAAATAACCGTTAATTTTGTGTGTTTTTGATATAGATCTGTGGGTGGTAATAGTATTTATATAAAGTCCAACGAAACTTTTGTTTTCTTGTACCTTTATTTGTCTTTTTCCTCTTTAATTGATTTTTCCTGTTCATTTTTTTTTTTTTGCAATCTACAATGCCCTACAGATAATTCCTATTTATGCATCTACCCAATTATCTGTGATAATAGTTAATGCAGTAACTGTAAGAAACGGACGTATCAGTTTTTTTTTTTTTCTTTTTCTTGATATCGGTACTTCATGATGAGCATATCATCTTCTCAGCGTGAAAAATCATAAAACCAGTTACACACTTACACTCTATATATTTAAAAAGTAAGTTACAGAGCAAACCACTACTACGTGTTGTAATGTAAAGAAAGAATGATTAAAAAAAATCGAGAATGATGTTGGGGATGTGGTGCATTCCACTTTCATGATACTGAGAATAGGTTGTTCAAATATTATCCGGAAACTTACCAAATCCGTTGTATTGCTGAACACATTCGTTGATAATATGGTCACACTTCGACATCCAAATATCCCAGCCGGATTTCACTATTCAGACTCTTTGGTTATCCAAATTTGAATTGCCAATCCCAACTACTATTTTGTTTACCACTACTCTTGTGACTCTTGTAATTTTTCGTTTTTCTTCTGTTTCGTCTAGGTCTTTATGTTAGTATCTATTGTGATACTTTTTTTTTGTTCATTTACCCCACATGTTGTTAGTTTTTAATCTTTGATAGCTAATCTTTTCAAGTAACAAAAACTTTTAAAAGTTAATGATAAATTAATGATAAAACTTAACGTGGGCGGCTAACTAAATCTTTAACATTCAGTAGGGGAGGCTAAGATGTACCAATTATGTTCACTCATATAATGGGTGCGGTGAAGTGAATCTACATACTCGTTCTTACATTATATATCTAATTTGGACCACTTCAGAAACATTGTCGACCAGTTCTTAAATCGGCAAACATCTACCAATCAACAAACCATCTATTTATTTAACTTTTTTTTTTTTTTTTGTCTAGTTGATACTTATTGATCTGGTTTTAAATATTATTAATGAAACTAATAGTTAACCAAAGGGCGACCAAGAGACGGAAAAGTCTTCGGCATCGCCTATAAAAGGAATATGGATGAATAGTACAAATGACAGATCTTTTTGGGAAGAGAGCTGCTCGCACCACATAAAAAAAATAGAAAGAATTTCCTATTTGCACTACTTACGAAACACTCAGATCGATCTACGAATCACATCTTATAAAAGATCACGTTCGACGCACTTTGTAACCCATTCGACTTATTAATAATATACAGCTTCCACGGCTCGTCTTAAAAGTGCTCGCACTACATCCTAAATCTTATTTGTTGGGTCTTGTAAGGGGTATCTACGTCAATATCCTCATAAGGAATTGTGAGGAACTAACAAAGACGAATGGAGAAGCGACTAGGAAAGATGATAGTAGACGACGTAAACACTTCAAGCGAAGCGACATCGCCATGCATCCCATCACCGTGGGCCCCAAGGAGTCTCGCGTCCAATTCAAGCGCAGGACGTTCAGCCTAATCTACCGAACGCCGAAACGCAAACCCAGGACATCGGACCAAGTGCTCTAAACCCTGAAGAATAGGAGGTCCAACACGACCCTCTACGCTCCCAGCAACCAGTACTGGGCATCCGACCTGACGATCTATGTCCTCAACCACGGTTGCAAGGAACCCGGTCTGAAGCCCCACGACCGTTGTTCCAGGCAGGAGTAGCATCGGCTGATGCTCAGGTCACCGAACTCACACCGACAGACGGAGCAAACGCGAACATCAACGATCTTTTCCAACGTATCCTCGATCGCATCAATGCCCAAAAATTTGCGGATCGCCGACCTACTCAACACCCTGACAGCCGCTCAAGCAGCCTCCCAGATAGAAATTAATCGCCTCCACGCAATCAGAGCACCGGTGGCCAGACCCACAGCTAGAGAGAATTTCGTCTGGTCGCGACTCGACGCATCATGCAACAACAGCCCGAACGGCCCGAGCAGGCTAATGTCTAACGTGATAGACTCAAATATAGGATGAGCTAGCGATCTACGTAGGTCTCGAGGAGTCGCTGAACAATATCTCGAAGAGTATAACACGATACGAGACAAAGAAATCGAGGATATGAAAGAACTCCTACGAGCCATGTCATCAAAAGTACATCGAGCCACGAGTTCAACGCCCGAATTGGAAAAGGTATTGGAAGACACTCAGCGATCACCCTTCACACGGTGTATTACAGGGACCCCTCTAAAGCACGAGGGCAAGATTAAGCTCCCAGCTTACGACGGAAAAGGAGTTCCCCAACAATTCCTCACAAAATTCGCCATCGCCGTCAGGCGAGCACAATTCACCAAAGAAGTGCAAGACGCAGGATATTGACAGTTGTTTGTCAAAAACCTAAGCGGCGCAGCCCTGACATGGTTCACTAGACTATAAGCAAACACGATCGATTCCTTCTACCAACTCAAGACAGACTTTTTAAAACAATATTTCATGTTCATACAAAAAGGAGCAACGAGTGCCGATCTTGGACAATAACGCAGGACCCAAAGGAGTCCCTTCCGAACCTTCATTGATCGATTTAAAAAGGTAGTTTTTTAGATTGACGTCCCTGACAATGCAGCAATCGCCGCACTAAAAAATGCAGCATGGTACGAGTCAAAATTTTGGGAGGACCTCTCCCTTAACCAACCCTCCACACTCGTAGACGCCCTCCATAGAGCATCTGGACATATCATAGTAGAGGAGGAAAAAGCCGCAATGGCCAAGAAACATGTGGCAAAAGTAATAGCCCCAAAGGAGAAGTCAAAGGAAGAATATGTCGATCCAAGACAGCACTACGACAAAGACTACGGAAGAGAAGAGCAGGAAGGTCGCGACCTACTACGTAGGATAGCCAGAGGGTCAACAAAATCAACCATGGAACAAATATTACCGAAATAACAACGTTAAACAAATATTACCGAAACAAATATTATAAAATACTGGGACACTTGACTAACGAGTGTTGGTACCTCCTCAACCAACTACTCACCAAGTATAAAAGGGGAGATATCGACATCAAGCCAAACAAGTTCGCAAATTACCACCAAGGAGGAGACGGTCGCAGCAACACCCACATAAATCGACCACGTCGTGAAGAACGACCGCAAGAACAACCCTAAGATGCCGGACGAATGGCACTAGAAGCAGAGCCGCCGAAGAGAATACGCGACAAACAAAGGAAGGTCGAACCCGCACCCATCCCTCGACAAAGAATTAACATGATCATGGGCGGTTTAGACCAATGTAGTGACTCAGTACGATCAATCAAAGACCACAAAATGCGAGAAGAAATGGCAACAAGCTGGCCCCATGCCGTCACATCAGAAACGGAGCCAATAACATTCACATACACCGATAAAACGTACGTCGACATGTTCTCGTCGAAATGCTTGTTGGCGAGAATATGGTAACACGGGTAATGATCGAGACCGGAAGCTCGGCCGATCTTATCTTTAGAGAGGTTCTTCAAAAAATGGAGATATCCGATAGAAGCATAAAGCCATCAACTCGACCCCTAATTGGTATTGACAGGGACACTATCATGACCATCAGAACAATTAAACTACCCATATGCATTGGCGAAACAACAAACTATCATGACCATCGGAACCATCGTCATCGATCGACCCGCTGTCTATGACAGTCTTAAGGACACCATGGATCCACCAAATGAAGGCGTTTCCTTCGACGTACCACCAGTGCGTGAAATTCCCCACTCCGAGAGGCATATGCACAATCAGGGGAAACCAACAGCTGACCCAAACTTGTTTCCATATCTAAAAGAAAATGAGAAACCTCAAGATAATTGATACAGCGTCAATTTTAAGTCTACCAGCTGCCCAAATGACTTCCATAACTCAAACGGTCACTCCTTTTCAAAAGACTCAATCCACTCTGGTCGTCGCCGCCCCCTCAGAAGAGGTTGCGACCCCGCAATAACAATTACAGAAGGTCACGCTAGAACTCAAGAACTTCACACTAAATGACACGGCCGCATCAACAAAATCCAGCAACACAAAGCAGATCGACATCGATAAAGCGATATAAGTAATCACGTGATAACAACGCTCGTAAACTTCCTCGAAGAAAACACGACAAATTTTGCATGGTCAATAGCCGACATGCCAGGGATAAACCGCGAAGTTACGTGCCACGAACTCAACGTAGACCTAACGTATAAACTAGTCAAACAAAAGCGAAGAAAAATTGGACAAGAACGATTCAAAGCGGTGAACAAAGAGGTTGACAAGCTGCTCACACCCGACTTTATAATAGAAGTAAAATATCCAGACTAGTTGCCTAACCCGGTCGTCGTAAAAAAGAAGAATGGCAAATGGCGGTCGTGTATCGATTTCACAGATCTCAATAAGGCATGCCCAAAGGATAGTTTCCCACCACCTTATAACGACCGACTCGTGGAAGCAACAATGGAATATGAACTCCTGTCATTCATGGACGCGTTCTCCGGATACTACCAAATATTAATGAACCAAATCGATCGAGAAAAGACTTCGTTCATCACCGACCGAGGAACATACTGCTACAAGGTCATGTCTTTCGGACTCAATAAGCGGGTGCGACCTACCAAAGATTAATCAACCAAATGTTCGCGGACCAATTTGGCCATACGATGGAAGCATACATTGACGATATGCTCGTCAAATCCCCCAAGGCCAAAGATCACGTCAAACACTTGGGACGATGCTTCGAGGTCCTCAACAAGTATGGTATGAAGCTGAACCCGGCGAAATGCACATTCGCTGTAGTCGCGAGAGAGTTCCTGGGCTACATAGTAACCAGACGCGGTATTAAAACTAATCCAAAGCAAATCTCGGCGATCATCAACTTACCTTCCCTCAAAAACGCTAGAAAATTTTAATGATTGACAGGAAGAATCGCAGCACTCAATCGTTTCATCTCAAAGTCAACATACAAATGTCTCACCTTCTACCTTTGAGGTCCTCAACAAGTACGATATGAAGCTTAACCCGACGAAATGCACATTCGCTGTAGTCGTGGGAGAGTTCCTGGGCTACATAGTAACCAGACGCGATATCGAAGCTAATCCAAAGCAAATCTCGGCGATCATCAACTTACCCTCCCCCAGAAACGCTAGAGAAATTCAATGTTTGAGAGGAAGAATTGCAACACTCAATCGTTTCATCTCAAAGTCAACATACAAATGTCTCCCCTTCTACCAGCTATTGAAAACAAACCAAAAGTTCTTCTGGACGGAAGAATGTGAGAAGGCGTTCCAACAATTAAAAGAGTATCACTCGACGCCGCCTGTCCTCGCCAAGCCAGAACCTGGGGAGACGCTCTATCTCTATATCTCCGTTTCGAACTTGGCCATTAGTGGAGTATAAGTAAAGGACGACCGAAGAGAGCAACGACCAATCTTCTATATCAATAAAACAATGGAAAGTACATAGTTGCGCTATTCCATCATGGAGAAACTTGCACTAGCCACTGTCACGTCAGCGCGAAAGCTACGACATACTACCAATCGCACTCAATGATTGTCCTCACTAACCAACCTCTTCGCGTGGTCCTCCACAGTCCGAGCTTATCATGACGAATCGCAAAATGGGCCGTCGAGCTAAGCGAGTATGACATTGAATACAAAAGTCGAACCTGCAGCAAGTCGCAAGTACTAGCCGATTTCCTAGTCGAATTGTCCCCAGAGCACACCCACCATGGCGACAAGAAGGCATCAAGCATCAACAAATTGGCTATGTTCATAGACGACGCGTCTTCGCTACACGCCTCTAGAATAGGCATCTGATTATAGTTGCCCACCAAGGAGATACTAGAGCAATCGTTCCGACTAAAGTTCCACGCTTCAAACATCGAAGCAGAATACGAAGCCTTGATCGCTGGCCTTCGTCTCGCCATAGGCATCGGTGTGAGGAAAATCCATGCCCTCTGTGTCTCCCAGCTCGTCGCAAGTCAGTATAGTAGAGACTACGAAACAAAAAACGAGAGGATGGACTCATATATAAAAATCGTCTGAAACCTGGCCGATAAGTTCGATGAATTCGAATTAACAAAAATCTCGCGAAGCGACAATGCTGCAGGCGACGCCCTCGCAGCGCTCGCTTTAATGTCAAATCCCAAACTAAGAAAGATAATACTCGTTGAAAGCATAGATAATCCAAGTATTACAACGATCCACATTGTCTGCTTTGTCGGAACCAAACCACCCATAGAAGACAAAGAAAATTGGAGAATCAAAATACTCACATACATACATGACGGCGAAGTACCTTTTAACTAATAAGCCGCACGACGACCCTGTACAAAAGCGCCAGCTACTCGGCTTTAGATGGAAACCTTTATCGGCGGAGCGTATCGGGAGCCCTCCTAGCATGCTTATATGGCGACAAAACAGTCCAAGTTATGAAAGAAACACACGAAGGTGCAGGAGGTAATCATTCCGGGGGAAGAGCCTTAGCCTTAAAAATCAAGAAACATGGGCACTATTGGCCGACCATATTCTCAGACTGCGAGAAATACGTACGCAAATGCGAAAAATGCTAGAGACATGCGCCGAACATTCATTCTCCCACCGAACTCCTACAAAACGCAACCCCGCCCTACCCTTTTATACGATGGGCGATGGACATAGTCGTCTCTTTCCCCACCTCGAGGCAAAAGAAGTATATCCTAGTCATGACAGACTACTTCACAAAGTGGGTCAAAGCCGACTCGACACTGGCTCAATTCGCATATAAACCCAACTCACACAAAGCCCGGCTTGCACAAGGGCAGGAAAATAATTAACCAAGGGGCGACCAAGAGATGGAAATGCCCTATGTATCGCCTATATAAGGAATACAGATGAACATTACAAATGACAGATCTTTTTGGAAAGAGAGTTGCTCGCACCACATAAAGAAAAATAGAAAGAATTTCTTATTCGCACTACTTACGAAACACTCAGATCGACTTACGAATCACATCTTGTAAAAGAGCATCACGCTCGACGCACTTTGTAAACCATTCGACTTATTAATAACATACACTTTCCACGGCTCGTCTTAAAAGTGCTCGCACTATTTCCTAAATCTTATTTGTCGGGTCTTGTATATCAAACTAAATATTATTAATGAAACTAAATATTATACTAAGAAAGGAATATATAGGCAACGAAGTATATGTAGGCCATTTCAAAAAAAAAAAAATAATAATAATAGCGGTAGGATAATATAATTTCAAGATAATATGAATTTTCCTTCAAGAAAAAAATCTTTTCAGCAATAAAATCAGATTGACGTAGTCTGGAGCTTAAATTTCGTTAACTCTTCTTATTTTGACTCAACTTACTCATTTACTACTTAACATCAAGAAGAAATGTTTGGCATATCTGTCCCTATAAGAGACAGTAACCATAGTGTTCAACTTAAAAAACAAACTTCTCTAAAGAAAGAGCTGATTTAGCAAGAGCATCAACACACATGTTAGTAGTACGAAGTTAGAACGAGAAGGGACACTGATCAAAAGAGTTGAAAATAAACCAAATCATGCCGCATCACAAAGGAACGTAACTTTCTTCAGCAGCAGCGATAACGTGTACTCTACTGCATGCCCATCTAAGGGTCTTTTACTTCTGCCATTAGCAGAGAGCGTAGTTGAGGTAAAGCCTTGATTCTTTTCGTTAGCTAAATCAATATAGGATTTGTCTTGTTAATTACTTAATGTTTTGTAATAATGTATGATTCTATATATATTTTTACACGCTGAGAAATGAAATTAATGTATATGATACAATCATACAAAAAAACCTACCGGTAAACAAACTAGCGATGATTCTAAGACAACTGTAGCCTTGAAAAGAAAATGAGATTGTTACGTGTCACTTTCTTACGTCAACTGAATTTACTATCAGGGAAACATTTATTGACTCGAGTCATAAATATAGTGCCTATATGTATATTTCTGTATATAAAAGGTACGTAATATGCGTGTTGACAAACGAAAAAGGTAACATGTTTAGAATACCAAAAATGTATTTTAAAAAGTACAAGAAAATAGAAGTTTCATTGGTGTGCCACAGGCTCTACGAGTACGAGTGCGATCCCGGCACACATATCTAATACTAAAACTAGGGTTGTTAAAATGGTTAATCCAAATCAATCTAATACATTATCCAATAAATTGTTTGTTAAAAATTAATGGGTTAACCCAATCCATTAAGCAAATAAATTGTTAAATTTAATAGGTTAATTAATCAAATAAATAATCCAATAATCCATTAAATTTAATACGTTAAATTTCAAACTATCATCATCACCATACCATCTTTATCATCATTATACCAAAATTCTCCCGCCAAAAATTAGAATTCACAATTGTTCATAAAATAACACAGTTTCACAAATTTTCCGTCAAAAATGTGATTCCGTAATTTTCCCGCCAAAAATACGGATCCGCAAATTTCTTGTCAAAACCAAGATTCCATAATTTTTTCGTCAAAAACGTGGTTCCGCAATTTTTTCGCCAAAAACGAGATTCTGTAATTTTCCTGCCAAAAATGTGGATTCACAATTTTTCGCCAAAACGTGATTCCGTAATTTTTCCGTCAAAATAATACGGGTTACATATTTTTCTCTCCAAAAATACGGTTTCACAATTCGCCGGAAACTCGATTCTACAATTTTCGTCAAAAAATAAATTCCGTAATTTTCCCGCCAAAAATGTGAATCGCTATTTATATCTTTGAAAATGGTGGTAAAATATTTATAGGAAAATTATTGGGTAATGGATAACCCAATTTGACCCATCAAACTATTTCAACCCAATTCATTTCAATCCAACCCATTTTACCCATCAATCCATTTGATCCATTAATCCATTTGAACTATTATTTTTAACTCATTAGGGTTTATGGGTCGAGTTGGGGTGAATCGATCCATTAACTTTGACCAATTATAACACCCCTAACCGCAACACAAAATTAACTGGTTTTTGGTGTTTGTCCAGTTTTCAAGAAGTAGAAAATTAGGATCAAATATATATAGAAGACTGAAAGTTAAGTGATACTGAAAGGCTACGTAGCTCAATATATATAGAAGACTAAAAGTTAAGTTAAATGATCAGTGAAATTTTAAAAGTTAACTGACTAACAAAGATAATATCTTTTAATCCATATTTCTCCATTTTGCTTTAAGAAAATTACGTACATGGGTAGGCTTTGATAAGAGGAGATGTTGCCAGTGAAAAAAAAAATACATGGGTTCCGGCGAGATAACAGCAAGAATTGGCTGCAATTTTGAATTTTTATTTAGATATTTTTACATGTTATTTCTTTTGTCTTATTTAATAAGTTTTTTTGGTTAAAAACGTGCATATTTTAAGAAATTTTATTTAAAATTCAACCAATCATATAAAATACAAAATAATATAAATGATTACAGTATATTAAACGTAATAAAATTTTGCATAGAAACTTACAAGATATCTAATCAAATAGTACAAATAATTAATAAAACGGGGAAAATGTAAAGTATATATTATTATATATCTATAAAATTATTAAAAAAGTTGTTTTGTAACATGTTAAATGAAGTGGTACACTATATATAACATGAATACTTTTGTATGTAAATTAGTCTTTTTATATTTTTTTGGTAGGGTGGTAATCTAAACCAATCTAACCTACTATCCAATATGTTAGATTGGTAATAATAGATAAACACAACCTATTAAGCAAATATGTTAGGTCAAACTATAACCCATTAAATTTAATGGGTTTATTAGTCAAATGGATAACTCAATAATCTATTAAATTTAATATGTTAAATTTCAAACCATACCATATTTATCATCATCATACCAAAATTTTCCCGCCAAAAATAAGAATGCACAATTGTTTCTAAAATAACACGGTATCACAAATTTTCCACCAAAAACCTGATTCCGTGATTTTTCCGCCAAAAATACGGTTTCACAATTTTTTCGCCAAAAAACACGGTTTCACAATTTTTCGCCAAAACGTGAGTTCACGATTTTCCTGCCAAAACGTGATTCCGTAACTTTTCTGCCAAAAATATGATTTCATAATTTTCCTGCCAAAAATGCGCAAAATTTTCCCGCCAAAACGTGATTCTGTAATTTTTTCCGCCAAAATAAAACGGGTTTCATAATTTTCCCTCCAAAAATACCGTTTCACAATTCGTCAAAAACTCGATTTCACAATGTTTTCGTCAAAAACTTAATTCCGTGATTTTCCTGCCAAAAATGTGAATCGATATTTTATATCTTTGAAGATGGTTGTAAAATTTTTATAGAAATTTATTGGGTAATGGACAACCCAATTTGACTCATATTTCAACCCAACTCATTTTAATCCAACCATTTCAGCTATCAATCCATTTGACCCATTTTATCTACTATTTTCAACCCATTAAAATTTATTGGTCAGGTTGTGTTGGATCGATCCATTATGACACTTTTATTCTTTGGTATACCATCTTAACAAAAATGATTGATATATGGTTTTTTTTATTTAACATGATATAAATGTTAGTAACGTGTTATATATTTGTGTAAAGTGTTAATATATTAAATAAACAATACATAGATGTAGATAGACGTTTAATTTTTTACTTAACATGATAGAAAACTCTATCCACAATCTTTTAATTAATGGTTATAACAAGCAAAATGATCTAACATGATATATATTTGTTTCAATAACATTTTGTTGTGTAGCTAAAATTTTGGCTGTGAGCTTTGAAAATAAAATATTGATTGATAAGTAATTATATGTTTTACCTTTAAAAAATATATATATTAATATTAATAAATATGTATAAGAAGTAGTAAATTTTATCTACTCTAATAATTATTATATAATCGAAAAAATTAAAACGATATTATATATATAGATTTAAAATATAGAATATAAATAGTTTTATATTTTATTCCTATATGATATAGTATATCACATTATATAAATCTAGAATTAAATTCAGAATGTGCCTTCTCGTCATAGCTTCCTATTCTTTCATTAATAAACCTGTTGACCACGATTAAGTCCATTTATCGAGCTTCTTGGTTTTTTAACACTTGGGCAATATTTTACTGCATGTAATCTTGGTTTCTTCACTTGAGAACCACATTTCGTAGCTCAATAACCTTCAAAAACTTAATGATGGTGACGATCTAAAATCTTTATTCAGTGAGCCAGATGTTACAGGTCCGCATTTTTGTCATTTATATCGGTGGTCTTGGAAGTTAGAAGCTTATTTGTCTCACTGTTATTTATTGATCTGGTTTATTTGGTATGATGTTTACATTCATAAGATACGTCACGGTAAAAGTATGTTTTTGTGTTGGCAAAACTCGTAATAATTTCGTTTGAAGTGCCCAGACAACAGCTGTAGCCTGCAATAATGTTTCAATAAAGTCGTTCTAGTCAATTAATTTTAAAGTTTTCTGTCAAGACTGATTCATATACTGAATTTAATCTTGGCAGCCACTATTATAATCACATAATGATAAATCAGAGAATTCCATCTTTCTTGAATTGGTTTAGTACCAAAAAAATTCACATTTATTTTTTATTTTTCAGGTGAATCAAAAGTCAATAGCGGTGTCATTTTCTATCCTTTGATTAATTTTGACCGTTGGATTTAAACTTTTCAAGTGTTCATAGAAACTCATATTTATAAACGGCATCGTTATAAGAATGATACGATTTAGGTGTGGTTCTTTTCGATTTTTACAACAGACAAAATTATATGTTGAAATAGAACAGACATTTCTGTGATTTAACTTAATAAATTATTAACACTAAACTAAGACACGTACAATGTGAATGTGAATGGATTGTGCTTCTATAAGATTAAAATTATACGAGTAATCCTAACAATTAATTTATAGAGTTTGTATCACTTATATTGATAAAATCAGTTTTTATTGATATAAATGTTTTTATCATTTTATAAGTGATGTTAACAAAAAATAATAGACACATCAATTTTCTAAGTGATGTAAATGTATAGTTTATATCAATTTTGTTAAAGTGATACAAATTAATAAAAATTATATCAATTTTAAGGAAGTGATGTCAAACAAACTATTTATAATATCAATTAAATTAATTGATGTTTTAAGTAATAAATATTTATATCATTTATTGATAAAAAAAATTAAAATAATATCATTTAATTTATTGATAAAATTCAATTGATGCAACCTAACTTTTTTTTTTTGTAGTGATAGTTACAACTCTACGAACCACAAAAATATTTGAATCACTCTTAACAACAGGTACGCAAGAAAATATTTAACAGGCCCGGCCCAGGACACAAGCAACTGAAGCCATGGCTTAGGGCATCCACATAAATGGGGCATATTTTTTAAAATTTGTTTTGTTTAGGCCTTTTATGTTTTAAAAAATTATTATAAGTTTTGTTATAAATTTATTTTTAAATGGGCTTTTCTTTCATCAAATTTTATGGGCTTTAAGTATTTATGTTATTAAAATGTTATTAGTTTAATTAAGTAAAACACTAAAACCCTAAATGTT
This sequence comes from Crucihimalaya himalaica, assembly GCA_004349715.1. Taxonomy (NCBI): domain Eukaryota; kingdom Viridiplantae; phylum Streptophyta; class Magnoliopsida; order Brassicales; family Brassicaceae; genus Crucihimalaya; species Crucihimalaya himalaica. Next base: position 730,578 of record SMJT01000096.1, read on the forward strand.
AAAACACAATTCTTTCTAGTTTTGATTAACCGATTCGTGTTCCTCTTTTTATTCTTTTGCAACTCCTAGTGCTAAGGCAGGTATTGAGGATTTGAGGTACGTGATGATTTTGATTTGAATATTAAATTACTAACTTTGACTTTGTTAAATCGACAATATCAAAGTGAAAATTGATTTAGATTATTGTTATTGTATAATTCATCTCTTTGAATCGTATGCTTTTTGTATAATATTCAGCAAGTTTATGAACAAAAAAATATTCATGTTTGAATATATGTATATGAATATATCACCAGACAACATGTTTGGTTAATAAATAGAAAAATATTCATGTATGATCATAAGCTCATGAACTTTGAACCGTAAGCTTTTAGTTTTAGCTTTGTGTATAATATTAATATTCGGCTTATATATATTTTTATGTTTGATTTGAATGTGTGTATAATTCATCTCTTTATTTTTTTGTTAATAACATAAAAAATGCCACCATCTCAAGTTAAAACAAGCAACAAACCATTGAAGAGAAGTATTATTGAGAATATTTTCAGTGGTGAAAACTCTAGCTCAAAGAAATCTGGCATTTCGTGGGGATAGTGACAAGATTGGTGAAGTGAATAATGGAAATGTTTTAGGTCTTATTGAGATGATTGAAGAGTTTGATACAGTGATGAGGGAACATGTCAGGCGAATTGAGAAAAAAGAAATTTATTCGAATTACCTTAGTCACAGAAGTCAGAATGAGTTGAAAGCGAAAGAAAAAGATCAAACCCGAATTAGAGGTTTGAGTCCCCTTTCCCAAACTCGCCCTACTACAACCCACCACCTTGCAGACACATGTCCACATTGGCATAAATAAAAACAAAACAAACATGATTTAGCATGTATTAGTATGTGTGCTCATAAACTAAAGCATAATAATTTTAATTAGTATCTGTTGCAAAAGAAAAGATTAATTAGGGCAGCTTCAACGGTGGGTTCTTAAAGAGGTTCTTAGTATAAAAATATTAGAAAAAATGAAAAAGAGGAAAGAGACACAAGAACCGGTTCTTGTTTGAGATACTCTCGCCCCATATTAAGAAACTCTTGTGCTGACTTGTCTCCTTTTTATTGGTACAATATTTCTAATAATTAAAATATTAATATTTTTAAGAAACTGCTCTTAGTATCTGCACAATATTTTGACATAGAAATATGATATTCGGACCAAAAGGAAAATAAAGTAAATATAAACAATAGTTTTCAACCCTCAACATAGATTCATAGTCATCATTGACCTAAAGTATATATATAATTACATATAGCATTAGTGTGTAAAGCACGTGATCAACAGTTTTAGCACGGCCCATCGTTTGAACCATCAAACATGTTAATAAGAAATTATTAGGGCAATTGTCACTAATACCACTACATTATGTTTTAGTTCCACAAACAGCACAAAGTTTAGATATTTCCATCTATACCACAAAGTTTATAGCAAAATGACCACAAAGCCCTAAGTTAACTTCACACTTCTATCGCAAACAAACGTAAAAGGATCCATTGTTAGGGTTGTTGTAGCAAATTGTTCGGAATTTTGACGCCGGAATCATTGTCGGAGGTCGTCTCGCCGGAATTTAGAGGTATCTTTGAAATTGGAGAAGAGGTTGTCTAAATGAAAAAACGACTTCTTGTTTAAAGTGGTTTTGATCGGAGACTTCGGTGTCGGCAAGTCAAATCTCCTCTCTAGATTCACTCGCAATGAGTTCTACTTAGAATCCAAATCTACCATCGGTGTCGAATTCGCTACACGTACTCTCCAATTATGTACGCATCTCTCTTTTGGTGTAATCCCAACTCTTTCTCGATCTATGATTACTTGAAGTTTCTTTTATTGTCTTTGGAATCAAGATGGACTTCTCCATTAATGTTTGGTTGCTTTGTGGTTCGATCCGTTTGTGTGTTCATTGTGTATCTATCCTCTGTATTTATTTCCCGTAGATGTGTTTAAGATTTCTCGAAATACACAGAAGCAGCCATTGTGTATGTAGAAACATTTGGGCTTGGTTTTGAATTTTGATATTTACTTGTGTCGTGCCTCTTTTATTCACTTGGTCGAAGAGTTTGCTTTAAAAACTGTTAATTTAGGCGTTTTGTTGATAACGATCCCAAGCTTCTTGTACTATGGTATTAGGTTTGGCTAGTTTAGCGTGTGGCTGCCTCACATGTCAGATCTAAAATCTTGTTTAAGGCAGATCTAAGAATCTCTTCATAGCTGAATTTGACCTGCAACACAATTTACTTATGATTAAACATTTACTTCTAATTAGAAAATGAAAATGTAAAATTTGTTAATCAAGCATGAATCATGGTTGTTGTTTCTTAGTCTCTAGTTTTCTTTCTAAATTGTTTGTGTAATTTAGTTGCCAGTTTGCTAATTGTATCAACATATTCTTCATGCATTTGCTGCTACTCATTATTTAACCTCTTAGCAAATAATGATCTTATGTTCTAAGGTGGAAGGAAGGATTGTGAAAGCTTAGATATGGGACACTGCTGGACAAGAACAATACTGGGCAAGAACAATACAGAGCCATAACCAGAATCTGCATTGAGGTTATTTAGTCGTTTTGTCATTTAGTCGATTTGGAGCAAAATCTGCATTTTGTTCAGCTCCATGAATTGAATTTTGAAATATCCATTTCATTTAGGGGAGGTATATTGTAGTTGGAGCTCTGTCCATAATAGATATTGTGGCAAAAGGAGATGTAGTTATTGTGATGGACCATGGAGCTGGTTATAGAAAAAAGGATCTCACCTTTGAGTTTCTCGAAGCCTTTGAATTTTACTGCTAAATAGTGTTTACTGTCTTCTTCTTCAACCGCCATTGCCTGATTCCATCATCAAAGGTGACAGAAGTAGTTTATTTTTTAAGAGTTTATCCAACGAAGCTCATTTTGATTGTTAAAGGTTATGTTGCATTCCTCGATCTTTCATATTCATAAGGTTCCTCTCTTGTTGGTAGTTTTGATTCTTCTCGGTGTAGAACGAGCTGAGATGATCTTATGTTGACTAGTTTTTGAATTAGTTAATTGCAGATGACTGCGTTACAAGAATGATATACTCTAGAAATTTTCTTTTTTGATCGATTCGATTCTCTCGACTTGTAATTGTAGGAATTTGAAGATTTTGATTGGTTCGAACAAAGATTTAATATCTAATTGGTTGATTAAATCAGAGCAGTTTTGGAGCTTGGTACATAATGTTTCTTTTGAATACTAGTGGATTGCCTATGGTTTGAAGAAGGATGATTTCATCTTCCTGCAAATTCATATTTGACTTTAGAATTCATCGAAAAATTAGGACACCCTTCCTGAATGTTAACTATGCTTTCCTGAATAGTTTTGAAAGCTTCCTAAATCTTCAAGAATCATATTATTGTATAAAATAACACACATTATTTGAATTTACTCACCATTACTTTTTCGACTCAACGTTGCTTCCAACATTATCAGCATGTAATATTTCAATCACATAAACCAAAAAGAATAAAAATTGATATTGAATGATGAATGATTATCAAGAGAAGTAAAAATAAAGAAAACACAAAAATTTGGACACCCTTCCTAAATGCTAAATATGTTTTCTTGAAATTGTTTGAAAGCTTCCTAAATCTTCAAGAATCATAGAATTGTATAAAGAACAAACATTATTTGAATTTTACACAAATTATCCTATGAATCAATATAACCAAAAACAACAAAGAAAAATATAATGATCAACCAATTCGACTTAAATGCTAAAGCATACGTGAAAAATCAGAGTGAGATTATTCAAAGGTAAGTAAATTGCGTTACACTGAGACAAAACATAAACAAAGAGACTTAAAACACATATTTAAAAAATTTAGGAAGGGTTCCATAATGTTTAGAAAGACGTTCTTGAATTTTAGAAAAGTATTCCTATATATTCAATTACAAAATTCTATTGATGTTTTTCGTTTTGATGTCAACCTTCACAAACTGATGTTATCTCAACCAATTAACTGAAAACAAAACAGAGAATAAAAAAACTTTAACCTGAAAAAAAAAATAGAGAATTAACATTGGTTCACCACATTTTCTTCAACACATTCAATTGCTACCAATTTAATTTTAAAACGAGTTAAGTGAATCCTCACTTCTCTAGAGAAAAGCCAACTATAAAAAGAAGAAAAGATAGAAGCATAGTCATTAAGCAATTCTTAAAAATTAGGAAGGATATCAAGAATGAAATGATATCAAGAAGGTTTATTAAAAATTTCAGAAAGTTTGCTTAAATTATTAGAAAACATGTGCATAAACACCTAGCATTTTGATCCATAATAAGCCTTCTTTGAAATTATTTCACATCATAAACGACTGACATTTTGAACTCAAAATTCCACTCTAGTGTCCACTGTCTTATTCTCATCATCACTTCTGCCTTATTTTTTAAACATCATCATTTAAATTTTCTAACACAAGATTGTGTCGATAGTCCTCATCATTATATGCCTTCTTCGACTCAGTGTTGCTTCCAATATTTTCAGCAGGAAATTTTTCACTCACCTAAACCAAAAGGAATACGAATTTGATACTGAATGATGAATGATTATCAAGAAAAGTAAAAATAAGGAAAACAAAAACAAATTAGGACACCCTTCCTAAATGTTAAGTATGTTTTCCTGAAACTTTTTGAAAGCTTCCTAAATCTTCAAGAATCATATAATTTTATAAAAGAA
>SMJT01000097.1:0-10699 GCA_004349715.1 Crucihimalaya himalaica
ATTGGGAGGGTATGCTATTTGGCCCTATTGGCACCCCTTATGAGGGAGCGATTTTCAAAGTGACTATTCATTATCCGCCGGGCTACCCGATTAATCCCCCACACGTAAGTTTTGATCATATTCCAGTTACACAAATGGAACTTAGGGAACACACGCATGTTTAATAGTTAGTAAAACACATAGGGATAATTAGTAATAGATTATGTCTTTTTCATGTAGTTGGAAATTCCTTAAATATCGTGACAGTTTGGTTAATGTAGGTTGGTTTCAACACCGCGATCTACCACCCTAATGTGGATCGCGGGAGAATCTACTTGAAGATGCTCCTTCCTGAGAACTGGAGACCCGACTACAACATAACCACAATATTTGAGGTTCTTGTGAAGATGTTGACTGAGCCAGAGTTGGGTGAAGGAGATAATTTTGTGGATTCCGTTGCTGAAGACTACATTAAAGATCGAGACCGTTTCAATGAGAAGGCACGAGAAATGTTTGAAACTTTTGCCGGAGGATCAAAGAGCACCTGATCCTTTAGATATCTATGAAACGGAGCGAGGTGCGGGGGGTTTTATGTAAATTATGGTTCGGAACCTTTAATTTATTTATGTTAATTACTCTTCTATATGTTAATTATTTATAAGTAATTACTCTTATATAAGTAAAGAAGTTTTAGACTCTATATTCGTAAAAATACAAAAATAACTGGTCATACAATTAAAACCGCAATACTCGATAAATTAGAACCGCAAAAATACAAAACGTTTTAGACAGCAAAAGTATAATAAACATAATTATATAAGTAAAAAGTTGTAGACTTCATCTTCGTACAAAACCCTAGTTTTAGACATTAATGGAAGACTTCATCCACAGACTTCCACAGGAGACTTCATCTGCGTCCTGAACATCTAGTTATAGACTTCTACGGGAGACTTCAAATACAGACTTCTTCTGGAGACTTCGTATACGTACTGAACTGACTTCTATGGGAGACTTCAAGAGCAGACTTCTACTTTCTTTCAACCTTGAAACTCTACTTAACAAAAAAAAAAGAAAACAGAGTCCCCTTAAAAACAGAGTCCCCTTAAAAACAGAGCCCCCTCAAAACAAAGATTTTAACTTACACAGTTAGCGCGAGTATATCCAGATTGCCTGCATTTTGAACAACTATATTGCTTGTGAGCCTTCCGCGGTTTTGGCGTAGCCTTTCTGGTGATTTCAAGCCACGTTTGCCACCTTGACTTCTTCTGCCTTCCAGGAGGACGCCGGATGAGTGGAGGGAAAACCTTGGCAAACTCGGGCTCTTTGATATCGACGGTTTTGGGGAAATGTTGCTTGCATACGTCGAATACAAATATTCCTTTGTGTATGACGGGCATACGAGGGCAGCAACATCCATTTTAAGCTCAGGAGCAGCAGCAATAGCATGCGAGCAAGGTATTTTCTCAATATCAAACACTCCACATCCACATGTTCGATGTTGGAAATCAACGATACAATCTCTACGTCCTCCCGTCACGTTAAATCGCCAACTGTCTATGCGTTCGACAGTCATCTGGTCAGCATAATGCTGACGAATAGTTAGCAAATATTTAACTCCCTTGCTATGTTTGGTTGTGAGACAGATATCGTCTTCTCGCCTTTTAAAAAACCATCTTTCTAGCTTCTCTCGTATGAATTCCAAAAGAAAGGGTATGGAAAATCCTCGAGCTGGCTTAAGTGCGGAGTTTATCGATTCAGCAATGTTGCTCGTTTGTATGTTGTATCGTTCTCCTGGAAAGTGAACGCGGGCCCATAGTTTTACATCTGCGTTCTCCAAGTAAGCTGCAAGATCGGGTTTCGTCTCACGTAAGGCGTCCATGTATCTGTTAAAATCATAATGCGTATAAACCTCTTGTTTTCGTCTTTAAACCCATTTTCTCTTGAAAAACAAAAGATTCAAAAACTATCTTGTTCTTGATAAAAAGACACAAAAATACTCATTAAAACTCTTAAAATGAGTAAAAATAGGGATTAACAGAAAGGAACCGGAAATGACATGGGGAGGCTCTAGTTCAACCAAATATGTTGATCAAGAACATCGACCGCATTGTTAGGAATCGGAAAGCATCCTTGACATCTTTGAACTCTAGCAAAATTCTAGTTTCCTTACAAGTATGTTTCTCATCACGGGATAGGAGATAACAGCCGAGCTCATCTTTATGATACCACGTTTAGAACAAATCTGATTTTCTTGCTCTGTTCTTGTATTCAAACTGCTAAACACTATTGACACATTCAATGTAACCATGGTATTTTTGATGAATATAATATAACTAATATTTTTTCAAATGACATTTTTGCCCTTAATTAACAATTAAAACTTCAGAAAAAACCGAAAATAAAATAATTTGATTAGTTAGATTTACAAATATTATTTTAAAATTAAAATTTAACTAATATTTTTGAGATTTTTTTGATTCAAGTTGAAGATAATGATGAATTTTAAACAAATATTTATAATAATGATAAATTAATTTATTTATGTTATGATAATGATAGATTAATTTACTATGTTTAGTGTTAATGAAATAATTTAAGTGAAAATTGAGATCAATTAAAAGTTTCAACTGATAGAAAAAGAAAAACATATATGATACAACAAAAAAGCACATAATTCATTAGTTTAAATATATGATTTTGTTTTAAATTAGTTACATATTTAAATTATATAATTACAAACAAATAAATTTATAGGAAGTATGATTATTAATTATATAATAAAAACTTATATAGATGTTGGGTTCATTTAGTAAGTATTTTGAATAATTATTGATTTTCTATTAATTACAGTTTAAATCTATATATATATATATATCTATATAATTCAGAGACTATTTCTTTTATTTTTTGTTCATTTAGTCAACATATTTGATATATATATATATATATATATACATATATCAAAAATGTGTATTTATTTTTTATTATATAATTAAAATTCATACTTTCTTTCTATTTATTTTTTAGTCTAAATATTTTTTTATTATATAATTAAAATTCATACTTTCTTTCTATTTATTTTTAATTATATAATTTAAATCTGTAGTTATTTTGTCAAAAATAAATAAAAAATTTGACAAGTCAACTTATTTTTTTATTTTTTTTTATTTTTTATTATGAAATGTGAAATTTATTTAGAAACAGCCCGTGTACACAAGTAATGAGTCATTGGTTACAAAAGCATTAGAACAAACGTTTTAAGTTCGTAAACAAGATTAAGCAGTAGGTCTTGATTGGAGCCAAATCGGAAACAGGTTGCGGAGCTTCTTGCTTTCGAAATACCGTAGTGACGTGATCCTTGATCGAATGGTTTTGTCGATCAAAATGGTGAGTTGTTTATGTGTTCGCTGCTGCCTCTTATGCTTTCTCTCATTGCGTTCCCGCCGTAGATAATAAACTGTGACTTGGAAAGCTAGCCAGAGTAGAATATATAAGTTACCCGACACAGAGAGAGTGGTGATGATGTGGAGAGTCTCATGCCAGTCCGGATTTGGACTTGAGTGAAGCAGACCTTCCCCAAAAAACGTCTAACCAAACCGTGAAAGAGTAAGGACAACCAAAAATCAAGTGGTCTCGCGATTCATCCGGCTCACCACAAAACAGGCACGGCTAAATACTACCCCAGTGCCTTGTACGAGATCCCGTTGATATCTATCCTTGATAGCTAGCCAAGTGATGAAGGCACACCTAGGTATTGCTTGTGGGAACCAAATCACCTTACTCCAAGCCACACTCTCCTTAGACGTACGAATCTGAGACCATGTGTTGGCACTGGAGAAGGACGATTTGTATTCATCGGGACCATGGCGCCATAGGAGAATATGTCGGCCAGAGTTTGAATTTGGGACAGCAGCTTCATTAACAAGCTTCTTGGCCTCTTCTAGTGTGTTGTTGCGGCTTCTTCTAAAGGTTCAAGAAGAACCTGAGACCACATCAGCTACCGTAGCATATCTCCTCACTCCCAAGCCACAAATACCAATGTCAACAACCATGTCAATCAAATGGCCTGCCGGAATCCAATAGCCAAGCCAAAAACGTATTCCGGCCACTTCCTATCTCCCGTTGCACAAAAGTAGCAGCTAACAGTCTCAGTTTTAACAACTTATGCCACTGCCATGAGCCTAAATTCGAGCTTTTTACGTCTCAGAATGTGCCGTGACGGATCAAAAACCGTTCAGTCCACTCAACCATAAGAATTTTGTGTTGGAGAGTATTCACCAGATTAAGGTAAGACCAAAAACCCGAGAGACTTCATGCATTCGCCTGATTCCGAGACAACCCTCAAACGTAGGAACACAAACATCCTCCCATGCAACCTTTGATTTTGTAATAGTGCTTGGCGATCCACTCCACCAAAAGGCAGAGCACAAACAATTTCCCGGAAGCACTTTTTCGTCAAACAAAAAACCGAACACCAAAAGTTGGTGATACTTGCAATAACTGACTTTAGTAACTGAATTCGACCCGCATATGATAAGTGTCTACTAGTCCAGCTTGCTAATCGTGCTCGTATTTTTGTACCAAGGGCTCATAATTGGTTCTGGTCATAGCTTTGGTTATGAGGGGTAAACCTAAGTAACAAATAGGCAATGCACACATCGCAAGCCCCACATTCAAAGCTTGTTGTTCCAGTTGGTGCTTCCCTTTGCCCGCAACAAACAATTTTATCACATTAATGTTAAGTCCCCGAGAGGCTGTTAGTGCTATGACTACAACGATATAAAATAATAACACGAAAATGAGAAAATAGTAAAGTGGGCAGGCGAAGCAATCTCTCTTATTAGATCGGGAACGTGGAAATACAACGAGGTTGTCGTAAGCCAGTATTAAGTAAAATTTGACAGAGAAAACTAGTAATAATTATCTCTTTTTCAATTTGGGTTCCCTTCTCAATGGAGACTCATTGTATTTATAGGGAGAAGTGGCCTAGGGCTTCCATTGCGCAAATTCCCCTTTTGTCCTTTTAGGCTTAACAGGCCGGGCCGAGCATTTATGATTTCTTTTTCCTTGTTTGGCTGAGAAGTGGGCTAAGGGATTTAGCCAATATCCATTAGTAGCTCCCCCCTTTGGTCCAGCGGGCAAGAGCGTGCTCGAGAACGGCGGAGGAGTGCTTTAAATATATCGGGCAATATGAGACTTCTGCAAATCTTCTAGAAACTTCTAAAAATCTGAAAATCTTCCGTGTATATCCAAAAATATTTTGTGAATCTTCTGGGTTTATATTCAGAGATTATCTTCAGAAAATATTCTCTGCAGATATTCCATAAACCCTCCTTATGCCGCCTTATAAATATGACTTCTCACTTTGGTAATTGTTCACATTCCAGAGAAGAGAGAGAATAAAGATCACAAAAGGGTATTGGTCCCTTTTATTCTCTTTTACATTTGTCTTTTTTTTTCTTTTCTCGTAGTTTTCTCTTCTTTTTCGTTTCTTTTCTTTTTTTTTTTTTTTGTGTGTGTCCGCCGTCGCTTCCCCCTCCTTAAAAAACTCAACCATAAATTCGTCGGGGCCAGGCGCTTTGTTAAGCGGCATTGAGAAGACAGTGGATCAAATTTCCTCCCCACTTATTGGCCGGATTAGAGACGCAGCTTCAGCAGTAAAGCAACGATAAGAGACCAGATGCGATATCATAGTCTCAGAAGGGATCTCAATACCACTAGGTTGAGTCTGGAGAAAGGACTTATAATAGTTGACCGCTTCCGCTTTGATTGCACTCGTTTCCGTCAACACTTCACCCATACCTGACTTAAGAACTTTAATAGATTTCTTAGTTGCCCTACAGATATGCTCAAATATAATACCCTAAAGTATTTAAGCAGTAGCTGTAGTATTCTAGGGATCGAACCACAAAGACTCGAGAATTCACTCAATAGATATTAAGACTCGAATTAAGCTAAGCGAACAAAGTAATGCAGGAAATAAGCAGCAGAATATAAAAGTTGTGTAATTCAATGGAGGAAAACGCTAAGCCTAGGGAAATTCTCCGGTAAATGTCGTCTGTAAAGAGCGAGCATGCGTGGGAAAAGAATTTAGCCTAAGAAGCCTTTTTGCATTGATCCAAGTAGTTATTGAACCTCTTGGCAAGCTCTTCTCCCACGTGGCCTAGCCTTGTTCCAAGTGAGAAAATGGGAACAACCTCAGCTGTAAATGCATCTTCAGAGATGCCATTTATCTTGTTAGGTCCACACACTTGATCAAACTGATCCAAATGGTCAAGAGGGATCTTCTACGGGTAGTCCATGGAACTTGTTCCCTTTGCAACCATGCTAATAAAGCTAGCCTTGATCTCAAAGTTATTTTTTCGACAGCCGGTGCTTGGATACCAGTTCGGTTTCCGTGGACCTTGGGGTTCTCAAACGCCCCAATCACTCTTGGTGCTCTTTGAGCTGGGCGTGGAATACCTTCAGCACCAAACCTTGAGCTGCTGCTTGCTCATTGTTATCACCCATCTCCAGAACGATGGAATCTCTCTAGTCTCTCTCTTTCTCTTCTTGCACCGTGAATTAACCCTTTCAAGTCGGCCAAGATCTTGTACAATACCAATCAAATTTTCTTGACCTTGACTCCTCAGTTCATACACCTGAAAAAGAAGGAAACCAAAGCCCACAATTTAGCTTCTTCTTTCGAACAAAGCCTAGTCTCAAACAAAATCCAAATCTCAATGGCTATTGCTAGTTCCCCCGGCAACGGCGCCAAATTGGTAGTAGAGTTTTTAGGCTCTAGCACACCAATTAACCCGATGTGCTAACACCACAATAATTGTGTATCGTTATAGACTAGGGTATCGATCGCACAGGGAAACAAGAATAAAAACACACCGAAACTACAGAATCTGTCGTTTAATCTAAGCGGAATAAATTTTTGGTTTTGTTATACTTAAGTGAACTAATAAAAATTAAAGATGGTAACACTTAAAGAAGCAATTATGAAAACAAACTAAAACGTGACATAACTAAAAATATAACGAAATATAAACGACCATAATTCTAACAATGCAAGTTAAGGTTCAAATGATCTTACAGAGAGCAAATTACGATGTTCGGTTTAAAACAATAATACACAAACGAATCCTTGGTAAGGTAATCGACTTCGAATGATTCCTAACTTATTCAAAACATTCAAACATTCAAACCAAATGCATTCTTTTAGCCTAAGAACACTTCTAAAGATCAGTCCACTCCCGTGGTAAAGATCTCTTTCAATGTCTATCAATTATCAAGAACTCCCGTTCGTAATTCAGAGACAATGAAGCATTAAACTCAAGTCTAAATAGCCACAATTCATCTTAAACATCAATTCCCATTGGCTAAGGTATGAAAAGCACTCATTGAATTCATTCCGAAATAATATCAAGCATCTCCCGATGGATAAAATCCCTAAGGTTCTAAACTGACTTGATCAAGGCCAATCTAGCATTAAGAACACTCAATGAGTAAAGAATACAAAGATTCTAACTCCTAAACATCAAGAACAAGCTAAGAAACACCCTAATCTACCATACCAAGAATTCTTAAAGGACTACTCACTACACATGGTTTTTACACTTAAAGACATTGATTTTAACAACTCTAAACATATATATAACTTAAGCACTAAAGAAAATTAAGATTAGCAAGTTAAAAACAAACTTCAAACATCAAGAAAATTCAAGCATAAACCCAGAAAACGAACCTACTAAATATATAACCAAATGGAGAAATAAAACCATAGAAATGCTAAGAAATGAAGAGATAAACAAGAATCCATAAAGAAAAAATGATTTATAACATAAAAACTTAAGGATTCATGATACAAAATGTTGTTTTCTTCTTCAAGAACCAGAGAGAGAGAGTTCTATCGTAGGTGATATGGTTTTTCATAGTGGAAAGATTAGCATAAAAAGGGGGTTAAAGTCGTAGGGAGAAAAGATGTGAAAAAGCAATTATTGATCCGCAGGAACCTGTATCGATCAGGCCATGATCGATACAGGTGATCGGCTACAGTCTCTGTCAAGCTTCCTGGATATTGTATCGATCAGCTATGATCGAAATGGCAGATCGGTATGAGTGTAGCGACCTCATCTGACCGAAACGGTTGATCGATATTCCTTCTGGACAAGGTTGTATCTTCCGTCTGATCGATAGCGATCTCCCTTGCCCGAAATGATTGCTCGATGTGGATCCTCTGTTTTGCAGGAACTTGTATCGGTCATTGTTGCTCGATATTGGCGATCGAATCTTCGTACCGACCACATTGATCGTATGGTTGATCGCTACACACGCTCTGTTTCTGTTTTTGAGCTTGTTTTGTCTCCTTTCTTCCTCAATCCTCTCCATTCTTCAAGCATCAACTCCAAAAACCTACAAGAGATATAGCATATGCAAATGCAACTAAAATGTCCTAAATGATGCTCAAAGACACACTAAATGCAACTAAAATGAAGTATATACATGATGAAATGCATGTATATCAATACTAGGCTGTATCGGTTGATACTGACCATCACACGAACGGTAACTTCTTTGCGTTTCATTCGCACTCTGTTCTTTTGATTCTTTTACCAAATCTAGACTAGATAACACTGGGGACAGTGTTGTTTAAGTCTGGGGGAGGTAGTCGCTGACATTGTGTTTTGTTTTTCTTAGAGTCAGTCGTTTTTGAGTCAAAATTTGTTTTAATTGAGTCAAAAACCTGTTGGAGATTATGTTTTTTTTTTCTTGAATCTATTGTTCTGACCTGCTTTTGAGTGACCAATGTTACATAATCAGTTCTAGATCGACTAATGAAAAATCCAAAGACTGACCAGTTGACTAGAAGACACCCATGTCTCCAGCAGAGTCCTTCCAAAGCTGAGCCAAATTATTGCACTTCATCGTTGTGGTTAGTATTTATAGTGAGCTTGATTCATCATTCATATATGACAAAAGAACCATGTGTTTGAAAATTATGGTATACCTCTCCCTTGACACACGTTGATACAGAAGATGCATGAAAGATGATATGATTTCCGCGCGAGTAGAGGGATAGGAACATTTCCAGTGATCCACACTTTTCTACTTGGATAAGGAATGATCCACACAAGGTTGGAAGCGAGGGGTAGGAACATTTCCCGGGACCCCAATTATTCTCGTCTAAAACCTTTGAATACATTGAAAGGGGAGAACGCGGGGGATTCGGTGGCAAACACCATCAATACTCGCGTCTCAAACTTGATTTGTATATGCGAAGCTAAAAAATAAAAATAAAGAGAACATAAAAAGAGATAAGTCTGGGGGAGACAAAAACAATGCCAAAAGTGTGTAATTTGGGTGGTTCTTTTGTCAAGATATTATATGGGAAAGAATCTAGAGGTTCTTGAACATTGATTACAGCGATGAAACTGGCGATGAAGGTTTGGTTGGATGATGTTGTGAAATAATGTGTGTAGTCTGGGAAGCTGCGATTATCTACGGAGAAGGACATGGTGGGTTAGATCTGAAACTGATTAGGTGATATCTGGAAAGCTTGGGAAAAGGGTCATTGCGATATTTCAAGAACAGGTGAGTCTCCGTGTTTTCAAACCTCTTTCCCTAGTTTGGTTTTATGTTTGCTTGAGGGCAAGCAAATGCTAAGTCTGGGGGAGTTGATATATCATGGTTTTTACCCCGTTTTTAGCCATGATATATGTCTTGTTTTATAGAGTCCTTCTAGTGTTTTTTGTAGTCTTTTTGAGTCTTTTCAGGTTTTGGCACGTTTGGAGCATAATTGGGAGATATTGGAGCGAGTTTGTTTTGGCATTCTTTGAATAACTTACCACCGTTGGATTTGAGCTCAAATTTTGGATACAAGATAGATCAATGGATTAGCTTTCATTTGGAAGTGGTTTGAGGCCATTCTAACAGTGCGATCAAAAGTTATGCCAGTTTTCGTGGAGACAGTCCAGTCTGGCGAGCACAGAGACCTGGTATGCTGACCGACACCGACCACCTGGTATCGACGATCCGATACCGACTGCAGCGAAAGGAAAACACGTGATTTTTACAAGTCTGAAGAGTCTGCAACTTGGCCCAAGGATCCTATTATTTACAATTAAGCCCAGAACGTGTTTTAGGATTATATTTAGAGGGCAGACAAGTTTTTGATCATTTATTCTGAATACTTTGAGAAAGATTGGTTCCGGGTTTTGTGGGAGAAATTCTGAACCATTCTTGTTTGTACTCTTGATTTATTTTATGCAATGTTCTTATTCAACTATGATTTTTGTTTCATTGATCATGTCTGAGTAGATTCCTTGTTAGGTTTAGGGTTATTCAAAGGTGTTTGATGAATGTTAGGTTGATCTGAATTGATAGGAGAGATTCAATAGAGTTCTCATCTAGACTTGTGATTACTGCTGATTCTAGCTTCATGACCTAGAATCTGATCTTAGGTTGTTGATTGGCAGGAAAGTGTGATTGATTGCCTGAACTATGTTAGATGAGCAAAAGACCTATTCGCAAAGAAATTTGTTTTGGATTTTGTGAACAATTGAACCTGATCATTAATGCTTGTTTGAATTCATAGGATTTGCAAAGAAATTTGGAATTCTAGGTTTAGACATAGATAATCTTCGCAGCGACGGTTGGTTGATTTTAATTTGTGTTTCAAGTTCAAGAACAGTGCTTAATATCCTCCTGACATTCTATTTGACCTGCAATTTTT
>SMJT01000097.1:10724-147479 GCA_004349715.1 Crucihimalaya himalaica
CATAAGAACAGTGCTTAATATCCTCCTGACATTCTATTTGACCTGCAATTCTGATTTACCGGAGAATTTCCCTAGGCTTAGCGTTTTCCTCCATTGAATTACACAACTTTTATATTCTGCTGCTTATTTCCTGCATTACTTTGTTCTTAGCTTAATTCGAGTCTTAATATCTATTAAGTGAATTCTTGAGTCTTTGTGGTTCGACCCCTAGAATACTACAGCTACTGCTTAGATACTTTAGGGTATTAGATTTGAGCATATCAAATTTTGGCGTCGTTGCCGGGATCGAAATTCGCCATTAGATTTTAGATTAGAATTTCGACTAAGTTCGTCGGCAATCGATCGATACCCAGCTGGTATCGATCGATACTCGTCGTATTTTTATTTTATTTTGTTACTTACGTATTTTTGATTCTTGTGTTTCAGGAGAACAAAGAGGCTAGCAGAGATGAACAATCCACTGATTTTGGTTCGTGATGATGCTGGAGCTTTGAAAGACCATGAGGGTCAATTGTACAATGAGAGGGGACAAAGACTTGATGGAGATGGAAACATCATTGTCCCTCCAGTGTTGTGAATGTGGTTGATCGTGGTAGGACGATTGGTGAATACAACAGGCCTAATCAATTCTATGCCAATCGAGCAGCGATTCGTGTTCCTGCGTTTCACAGGAATGACTTTGAGCTGAAACCTGCATACTTCACTCTTGTGGGTCAGCATCTTTTTCATGGTCTTCCTCATGAACACCCTATGGATTCACATTGAGAGGTTTGAGGACTTGGTCACTAGCATCAAGTACAATGGAGTGTCCTATGATTTCCTCTTCTCTAAGCTTTTTCCCATACTCTCTTGCTGGGGATGCAGCTTACTAGCTGAAGCAGTTGCCTCCGGGTTCGATGACTACTTGGGAGGAGACTAAGAATGCGTTCCTGAACAATTTTTATGATGATGCGAGATCCGAGGAGTTGAGGAACAAGATCTCCCTATTCTCACAGGGAGCAACAGAGGCATTTAAGGCTGCTTGGGTGAGATTCAGATCCTATCAGAGAGATTGTCCACATCACGGGTTCTCACAGGTTCAGTTGCTGGGTATTTTCTTCAGAGGGATCGATTGGAGTATCAGATGGCTCTGGATGCTGCGAGCAATGGAAACTTCAACACTAGGTATCCTGACGATGCTTATGTGCTTATTGAGAACTTGGCGGTCTAGCAATAGCACCAAGAATGCAGACTTTGAGCGGAAGAAGCAGGCTGGGAATTTGGATGGATCGCAGATTGCTGAGGTGCATGCGAAACTGGATTCGGTGCATAATCTTTTTGGTGGGCAAGCAGCAGAAGGCTATACATTTTGCTGATAAGTCGAGATTGTAGATGAGTTTTAGCAAAGGATGTTAATTACATTGGTGGTACTGGTTTTCAGAATCAGCAAGTTTTAATTCAACAACAACCAAGGCATCACCAACAACACTCAGCGAGGAGGATTCAAGTCTAATTTTGGAGCGAATTCCTTTGCCCAGATACCGATGCAGAGCAACGCCTACGAGAGTTCATCTTACCAAACTCTGCCGCCAAAACTCAGGAGAGTAAGGTGGAATCCATGCTTGAACAGATCCTTGAGGGACAGCAGAAGATGACTGTTGATTTTAATGGGAAGATGACGTCATGTACACCGATCTGAATGGAAAGATTGAAGCTCTTAGCATTCATTCAGAAGATGCTGAAACTCAATATGCTCAGACATCAGCAGCTGTTCAAAGAAGATGGTTCAATCACAGCATGACTACGCCAATGCAATCACCACCAGAGGTGATTTTGAACCTTATACATCAATATCGACAGACAGACACCGACGCAGTATCGGACCGACACCGACGCAGTATCGACCGACACCCGATGCAGAGTATCGACCGACACCAACGCATAAAGTATCGACTGACACTGACCAAATGTTGACGGACACCACCCAGTATCGATCGATACCAGTGCAGATGCTTTCACGAGACACCTTCAAAGACCCCAGTATCGACCGACACCCACTATACCAGTGTCGATCGATACCCCCTGCAAACTGATCTAAAAATTTCAAAAAACACCGAGGATTGTTGAGAATGTGTCTACAAGCCTAAAGTGCCATATCCTTTGCCACCTAGACATCTCAGGAAACTCCATCACTGTAGAGAAGTTGCCTTGCTTTTGAGAAGATGGTGAGGAAAGTTCCTAACAACATTTCATTTTGAAGAAGCTGTGGAAAGCCGCCTCTGCTTGGTTACTTTCAAAATTGTAGAGAGACTGAGGAAAGAGATTAAGGCACTCTTCATCAAGGCAAGAAGTACACCACTTCCAATGAAGCAGTTGACTAAAAAAGAAGACCCAGAAAAATTTTCAGTTCCATGCTCTATCTTTGGAGTTGATTTCAAAAGAGTCTCTCGTTGACTCAGAGTCTAGCGTCAATGTCATGTCAAGGGCAGTTGCAGAAAGATTGGGAGCTGCTATTAGATCTCCGAAGACGCCTCTTACATTCACGAACTCTTCCACCTCGCTCCCATACGTACAATTTCTGATTTGCTCGTCAAAGTAGGAGATTGTCTGGTTCCTGCTGATTTTCAGGTTGTGGAAATGAGTGCAAGATCTAGTACACCTTTGGATTCTTGGAAGACCATTTATTGGCTACAGCTGGTGCGATTATGGACACACCCAGTAGGCGAATTTCGGTTCTCCTTCATTGACAAAAGAGGCTCTACTACAAAGCCATTCCTACTGGAGAGGCTCCCACACATGTCTCTTGCATCACTTTTGTCACGGGAGAGAGACGTTGGTGAACTGATCTGTTTAGGCGGCCTTATGATGAACCAACTGTCATTGATGTTTTAGATGTCCTCCTCTCATCACCAAGAAAGACATCGAAAAGGCTAAAGGCAAAAAGGAAGGTGAAGAACAGAGAATCAAGAATGCCATCCATGTGACTCTAACCCCCTCAGAAGTGTGATGGAGATTCGATTAATATAAGGTGAAGTGCAAGGGAACCTCGAAACCGTTCTCTAAGCGTTAGAGTTATCCTCCCTTCAGAGCTGAAAGAGAAAGGAAAGGATGTTGTGGAGGGTATGTTGAGTAGGAAACTCTGAAGTTGGAGATGTCTGGTTGTGGAGTTTATTCGGGGTTAGTCTCAACCCGATCCTGATTGATAGCTGAGCTCCGACACGGTTCAAGCTATGACATTAAACAAGCGCTTGGTGGGAGGTAACCCCACTGGTGAGTCTGTTTATATATCATGGTTTTTACCCGTTTTAGTCATGATATAAGTCCTTTTTTGTGAGTCTTTTTCTCTAGTTTTAGAGTCTTTCAGCGTTTTTTCAAGATATAGGCGCTATGGAGCTAATTGGAGAATTGAGAAGCTTTTGAGGCAATCTGGAGTTGAAGCCGTTCACGGGAACAAGCTCAGCATCGCATCGACACTGAGAAGCATCGATCGACACCCTTCGTTTGAGAGTTCCACGACCAGAAGACCAAGCATCGATCGATACCACTTATAGTTATCGGTCGATGCCCGTGACCAGAACGCAAAACAAACCCGAGATTCATTCAGAAGCTTTCCTTATTTTTCAAGATAGATTCCAAAACATTTGAGAAACAATATAATTAGGTTTTGAGCCTCCGTAGAGGTTATCTTGTATCCTGTTTTACCTTGAGTGATTTCTGGAGAGAGAGTTCTTCGACAATCGAGTATTTTGGAGAAGAATTCTTGAACCTTTTGTTATTCTTATTTCTTATATTATGACATCTATTCGATTCATTGTGTTTTGTTGCATTTCACCATGTCTGAGTAGAATCCCTTGTTAGGATTAGGGTTGCTAAAAGGTATTTGATGAATTGTTTAGATCTGATTTGATTGTTAGGAATAAATCTATAGAGCTTTTCACCTAGACTTGAGGTTTAATGCTGATTTAGCCTCGCGAACTAGAATCTGACTTTAGGTTGTTGATTTGCACGGAAGTGTGATTGATTTGCCTGATCTAGTGTTTGTGTGAGCAAAAGCCCTATTCGCAAAGGAATTTCGTTTAGGATTTTGTGAACAATTGAACTTGAGCTTTAATGCTTGTTTAAATTCTATGAATTTGCAAAGGAATTTGGAATTCTAGGTTTAGACATAGATAGTTTTCGCAACGACAGTTGGTTTACTTTACATATGGTGTTTCAAGTTTGAAAGCGGAGCTTAATTTATTCCTGACGATTGATTTGATTTGATTAATTCTTGATTCTGCCTGCAAGTTTCCCTAAGCCTAGCTTTTCTGCTTGATTTTATATCCCTTGATTTACTTGCTTTTGTCATTTTTTAATTCCATCTATTCTGCTTAGCTTAGTTCTTATTTTCTGAAATCTATTGAGTGTATATCTTGAGTCTTTGTGGTTCGACCCCTAGATTACTATAGCGACGGCTTAGATACTTTTAGGGTATTAATTTTGAGCATATCAAAATTTGGCGCCGTTGCCGGGGACTTCTAATTTTACCATTAGATTACGATTTAGAACTTCGACTAAGTGCTGAGCATTCGATCGATACTCCTCAAATATCGATCGATATCTCGTTGTTTATTTCGTCACTTACGCGTCTACCTTTGTCTTTCAGGTGTATGCAGCATCGAGAGACCAGAGGAAGCAAGAACAAGCATTTGGTCAACCTGCCTAACAAGAACTAGCTCAATTAGAGCGTACAATTAGAAAGCAAAAAAAACAAATCTCTCTCTTTCTTGAACTTGAAACACAAATGTAAAATCAACCAACCGTCGCTGCGAAGATTATCTATGTCTAAACCTAGAATTCCAAATTTCTTTGCAAATCCTATGAATTCAAACAAGCATTAATGATCAGGTTCAATTGTTCACAAAATCCTAAACCAAATTTCTTTGCGAATAGGTCTTTTGCTCATCTAACATTAGTTCAGACAATCAATCACACTTTCATGCCAATCAAACAACCTAAGATCAGATTCTAGGTCATGAAGCTAGAATCAGCAGTAATCACAAGTCTAGATGAAGAACTCTATTGAATCTCTCCTATCAATTCAGATCAACCTAACAATTCATCAAACACCTTTGAATAACCCTAAACCTTGCGATTAGAGATTCATCCTTTCTGAATATTTGGAGATGATTTCTAAACCCAAATCTATTGCAATTTCATTATGTTTTCTTCATCTCTTTCTCTTTGTGTTGATCTATTTGCTATGTGTGAGTAATTTCTTAATTGGGTTTTAGGGTTCTAAGTAAGAGATTTAATGGTTTGATAATTTGATTGTTCTAGGAAACTCTAACTCTTTAGGATCATTTTCGGAAATAATTATAGTTTATAAAATCGTAAGCGGTACATAAAAGCCGGTTTGACCAGATACAAGAAGGTGACCCTTGAAAAAATCTCAATTTTGGAGAAGCCCTCAATCGCTACCGGAAATAATTTCGGTAACCAACTTAAACCTTATTCTTTTTCAACTTTAACCTTGTCCTTGTAAGATAGCTACTATATATTATAAGGTCGATAAATTTTAATAGACAATACAAATTCTCCACAAATCTTCTTATTTGTTCATATATATTGAATTTATATATTGTATAGTTATTATTAGTTATATATGTAAGTTTAATGAATTTTTATATATCAAATCAATTATTTAAATATTAAAGTTTAACAAATAGAAAAAAAAAAATCTTTTCATCAAATGTTGTTATTTTGGGGTTAAATTTTGATTTTTTTTTCTTAGTCTTTTATTATTATTTTTGACTTTTTATGAAGTGGATTAGATATCAGGTAAATAATCTGGATTTTAAACAATAACCAAAGTGGATATCCGATTAACGAAACATATACAGATAAAAAAAAAAAAAGTAATTATTCGCATAAGGCAAAGCATAACAGATCACGTAATCACAACAAACCAGCTTATCCTTTCAGTGCGCACCACTAATATTATTTACGTGTCGATTACCTTCCTCGTACGGTTGCGGCATAGAGATAAGCCAGCTGACGTGGTTTGTGTCGTGATGAGCAAAAAGTATGCACCCTTCGGTGGCCCTTCCCTTGAAATCAGGTTAATTATAATCAAATTGAAAATTACACTGGAAAATTGGGTCGTGATATGCCAAATGGGCCGAGTCATCGAGCAGGGCCCATATGATTGTGATTGTCCCTAAAGAAGTAATCCATAGTATGATAATTGGTGTGGTTTGCTTTGGTTCGGTTTAGTTCGATTAAAACAGGCGTAAGAGTTTTTAAAGGTTCTCCAAGCAATCTACTTCTCTGGTAAGGAAATCTTCTTCTTCTTCATTGTTCTGTTGATATATTTACCTTTTCTGATTCCGATTTCTGTTTTTGAAATTACATTGGAATCATCATTTTCATTGTGATTGGGATTCTCGAATTCAAGTGGTCTCGGTGAATGTTTTCTTTGAAGTGTAATTAACTCAGTTTGAGAGTTGTAGAATGGGAACAAAATGATTAGTTAGCAAAAACACATTTTGCTTAACAGATTTTTATACTGAACTTAATTTGACAATTAGAATTTTGCCAATTTCTATTTGATCGAACAGCGCTTCAAATCATCATTGTCATTGTCGTTGTGTTTGGGATTCACAAATTCAAAGCCTCAACTGTTTTGGTTTTTTTTTGTAATTTTGAAATTTAAGTTTTATGTTAAGAGAGTCTCCTCTGATATTATCCACAATCCTCTTTGTTGTAATTTTTTGTTCTCTTTTTCTTATTCTTTCGATTTGTCGGGAGATTATCCTCTCTTTACTCTGGTGATTCGTTTCCTCTGTAGTGATTTGTTATATCTCTATAGAAAAAATACTTAGTAGATAAACCCATTTTGACACATCGATCTTACTACATTCTTTTCCGTTTAGCTCTCAAGACGAAGATTGTCATAAGTTATCTTTCCATTCTTCTTTTGTGTTTGATGTTTTATAGACTTCTTAATAACTAATATAGTGATTTTTTAATATTACTATACAAAAATACTTAGTAGATAAACCTCTTCATTTGACATATCGATCTACTACATTCTTCTTCGTGTTTGATGTTTTACAGACCATTATACTTGAAGTCTCTTGCTCCGTCCTTTCTCTTCTTTGACCAATTGTGACTTCATAAACTACTCTCTCTTTTCTTGGCAGTGTTTTGTTGGTTTTGTCGTACGACATCAAAAGAAGACAACTTTCCTTTTTCTAAGTAGTCCTTCTCAGTCAGTGCAAGTTTATCATTCTCTTATACTTGAAGTCTCTTGCTCCGTCCTTTCTCTTCTTTGAACAATTGTGACCTAAACAACTACTCTCTCCTTTCTTGGCAGTGTTTGGTTGCTTTTATCTTACGACAACGTTCCTTTTTCTAGGTAGTCCTTCTCAATCAGTGCAGGTTTATCATCATCATCATCCTCTTAAACTTACATCACTCTGCGCTTAGACTACTTACAGGATAGCCATTGATTCATACTGTCACCTTATTGCTTTGTTGCCTTTTCTTTCTTTTGTCTAACGGTTTTTATGTACTTTAAATAAATGATAATGAATCAATTGATTTAGGCCATGTTCGTTTGTTCATCTGACATTTCCATTCATCCATTCAGATGATTCATCTAAATGTTCCATCCAGATGCTTCATCTGAGTGTTGTTCGTTTCAATTTTTAAATGTTCATTTGAATGAAGCATCTGGATGAACTTTTGTTTGTATTGTTCATTTTTGCAAATATTCATCTCCATCTAGATGAATTTAATAAGAAAATGACTAAAATACTCATACTTTGATTTAATAATAATCTTAAATATATTGATTTTAATTATTGATTAAAATATAATGAAGATTGAAAAAAATACGTTTTCCTGCCAAACTATAAAATCGCGGAATAACGTTTTTTCATCAAAACCGCAAAATCATAGAATTAGGTTTCTTCCGCCATAAAATCACGATGATTTTAGCGAGAAATTATGGAATTGAGGTTTCAAAGGAGAACGATATTCCACAATTTTCCTGCCAAAATTGTGATTTGACAGTTTTGGCGGGAAAAACCTAATTCTCCGATTTTTGGCAGAAAATCAATTTTTTCAATTTTCCCGCCAAAACCGCAAAATCGCGGATTAAGTTTTTGGCGGGAAAATTGTGTTTTCCGATTTCGATTTTGGCGGAAAAACAAATTTCTCCGATTTTACCGTCAAAACGCAAAATTGTGGAATTAAGGTTTTGGCGGAAAAATTACGTTTTTCGATTTCGATTTTGGCCAAAACACATTTCTCCAATTTTCCCGCCAAAACCATAAAACTGCGGGATTAGGTTTTTGGCGGGAAAATTGCGTTTTCCGATTTCTCGGTTTTGACGGGAAACAGTTTTGAATAATTTGGCAAAAAGATTTTGTTTTGATGGAATTACAGTATTTTAAGATTTTGGTTAAAAAAAAATAATTCTGAGATTTTATGATTTTGAGGGAATATATTAGTCCGTGATTTTACAGTTTTAGAAAAAAATATTTATGCAATATTGTGATTTTTTTAAATAAAAATATGAAATCTATATATAATTTATATTATTTAAGTTATAATTGTAAATGAGGGTATTTTAGACATTACAAAAATTTAGAGAGTCATCTTCATCTAAATGGTCCAATTTGGTTCATCCAACTCATTTTAAAATTTTTGTCTAAATTTTCCAAACTCATCTAGATGAACCATTTGAATGGTTGTCATTTTTAACACTAAACAAACACTAATTTTCATCTCCATCTAGATGGATCATCTGGATGAGAAAACGAACAGAGCCTTAGTAAATAAGCTAACAATTTTTGTTGGATGTCAATTCAATCTTCTTTAAAACTTACTGATTCTTTCCTTTGTTTTTTTTCCTTTTTCTTAATGTGATTGGTTTGCTTCTTCTCACTTAAAATTCCTAATCATATTTACTATTGTATTTAGGTACTAATTATAAAATTATATTTTGGTAAAAACTTACATTTTTTCCCTCTCTTTTATTTGAATGTTGGACTCTCAGATACAAAAACAGCATGGAAGCTCCACATCACCTAGCGCAAATCTCATCTCAAGAGTCTGCAAAAAGAGGACCAATTTGGTGTTGGTTTATGTGCGGATGTTCAAAGGCAAGGCCGGAGAATGGTTCCCGAATCGGAGTATCTCCAACTGAAATATTGCCGGATTGCCCTGGCAACAACCATGCGAAATCATATAACTTACTTCATTCTCCGAAAATTGCTGATGCTGGTTTTCAGCGTCAGCCAAGTGGTCAGGGTCATGCCTAGCTATTCGGGGGAAGGACGCACGGGCTTGGGAGCAAACTATAAATACGACTGCTTCCTTTTCTCTTTTGTGTCTATTTTTATGTATAATAATGTTATATATTTATGTATATTTAAAAGTAATAAGTAATAACTAAAATTACCGAGTGAGTAAGTAATTAATTAAGTTCTATTGTTTAACAGTTGAACTTTTAATCTACTTTTTTCTAGGTTAATAATCAATTTTATTGAATTTTAAAAATAGTGTCCGATTTTTAGAATGGCATAAAGCAAGAACCCGCTACTTTAGGGATATTTTGTACTTTATCAGCCTTGTAGGAGTGGTAACGCTTTTGTTGGAAAGTTGGCTTTTTCATACCCATAAAATACAACTATGTTGAATTCATACATGTACTATATATGTGTGCTAAAAGCCGGACTATAAATCATTTTCAGAAATCATTGTAGTTTATAAAATCGTAAGCGGTACACAAAAGCTGGTTTGACCAGATACAACAAGGTGACCCTTGAAAAAATCTCAATTTTGGCGAAGCCCTCAATCGCTCCCGGGAATAATTTTGGTAACCAACTTAAACCTTATTCTTTTTCAACTTTAACTTTGTCCTTGTAAGGCAACGCCTATATATTATAAAGTCGATAAATTTTAATGGACAATACAAACTCTCCACAAATCTTCTTATTTGTTTTAGGGATATTTTATACTTTATCAGCCTTGTAAGAGTTGTAACACTTTTGTTGGAAAGTTGGCTTTCTCATACCCATAAAATACGACTATGTTGAATTCATACATGTATTATGTATGTGTGCTAAAAACCGGTTTATAATTTAATTCGCATGTCATTAAATGCTAGAATCGGATTGTTCACCCTGTTTTAGATCTTAGGTTTTTCTATGCATGAAAGTGTTCGATACAATGGCTGAACTAGTGTGAATTGAGCAATATGCTCTTAGCCAACGATAGTTGATGTTAAGAAGTATTGTGAACATAGTAAACTCGATTGATAATGCTGATTTGACTAAAAAATCTCAAACGACAATTTGTAAAATTAATTAGTTAAGTCTAGAGATTAATGTCTTGAAAGGGAATTAGTGTATTGTAGTGTTCATGTTTGAAATGGTGTTTAACTACTGAGTTTCTATTCCAATTGTCTCATGAATCATTGTTTCTTTGAATTACCCTACGACCCAATGTTTTTTTATTATATAACATACATCGTTTATTCTTCGCATTTTTATTCACAATTCTGGAAACCAAAACAACTACGCTTTAGGTATTTACGAGTCTCACTAGTCTATAGAGTACCATTGGTCCTTGTGGATCGACCCCATATATACTACTATACACTTCATTGTGCCCTTGCGGTTTAAGTATTTCGAGTTAATTACTCGAGTAATCAAGTTGGCGCCGTTGCCGGTGTCGTCACATGATTTTGTTCTCTTAGCTTGACATCATTATACACTTAGAGGGTTTATTGGTTTATGATTTCAATTGATTTGGAAATCCAAAACAAAATCATATGTTATTGGATTTTTGATTTTTTTTTTTTGTATGAATGTTAAATTATATACAAACAAAAACCTAGTTACATTATACGCAGCCTTGTTTTGAATTTAAAAAAAAAAAAAATAGACATAAGTTTGAGACTTTAGCTTCGTGAACTAAACCAGATGCGGAAAACATCTTCCAGCTTTGATGGGAAGATTTGTCAGATAGGGAAGATCCGATTAGGAACCATGTGTTCTACTGAGGAGATGAGATTTTCAGCTGATAGAGGATGTTCTCCATGTCTTCTTCTATTTTGCTCTCTCCAAATAGAGTATGTCGTGGCCTGGAAAACAAATCGCAAAATGAGACGGTGAGATCCTTTGAATGTGGAGCCGGAGATAAGGCCGAGTAGTTCATAAAAAGAACATGTGAAATGACAATGTAGCAAGTTGCGGCTGATCCCTGTCCAGATCCGAGAAGAGTATATGCATTCAAAGAAGAGATGGTCCCGAGATTCTAACGCGACATGACATAATACACATGTTGGGGTTACTCCTTCATTCCATTGAAGCATACGATCACCTGTGGAGAGCCTATTTTGAGTAGCTAACCACGTTAGAAAAGAGTATTTAGGAACAACACCCGCAAACCTATTCCCTTGGTGCCAAGCCTTTATCGGACCAGTATTTTGAATGCATTCCCAGGGATCTTTGATTTTTATAATCCTTGTCAAATGAATTTGAATAGATTTGAAAGTAAAAAATAGAAAAGTTCAAATCCGTGGATAAAACAATGTTATTTCAAAATACATATCTCTTAATTTCATAATTAACAAGGATTTCCAAAATCTTATATAAATTTACAAATTAAGGAATCAATAAAGGCTCAAAAAATCTCAAATATAACATCTAGAATCTTTAAACCAGGCCAACACCCTACAACAATGTAGGAAACGACACATAGTGCTAAACTAAGGACTGTCAACACAACAGTTATAATAAAAATCTCCTACAAATGCGTTTCCGAGAATGTCCCATAGAAAATGAGTTATGAATCGCTTAAAAGGACGACGTTTATGGCTTGTTTGAAGAATGATTAACTTTAAAAATGTTAAAAATTGAACTTAATTATAAACAAAAAAAGAAAGCAGTAAGAACTTATGATTTCAAAAATTGCAATTAAAATATATAAAGAGAAACTAACACAACAAGATCTTAAACTATTATCTAAATAGATTGTACAAAATCCCTAAAAATTACATATATCTTACTTATCCCTCCACTAACATATGTTAAATGGTTTGCTAGTGTTTGTTGTTTAAGTATTTGATAAAAAAGATTACCATCAACTTTATAAATTTTATTTTTCATGTATCAATTCATAACTCATTTTCATGTATATAATCCCATAAGAATAGAAGGAACCGTATGAAAGAAGTGAATAGGCTTGAGAACAAAGGTGGAACGATTAAGGCTATATATGTCAACGAAGAGACTGCCTAACAAGAGATGCTATTCTAGCGTGTGATGCTGAATCCGAAAATTATGATCAGTAAGTAAGACTAATGCCAGAAAAAACCCAAAATGCACTGTCTCATGGGAATAAAGAAGGCAGAGATACACATGGCGAATCTATATTATTGCGACTTTATCAAAATTCCCGTAGTCATAGGTGTAAGCTCCAATAAAAGCTTCCACAAACGTTAAGATGATATGAGCGACGGCCAAGGAAGCATACATGAAGAATTCATCTGTGAAGCCCACGACTTGTAGAAAGTCACTGGAGACAGAGTCTTCCACCGCTCCTCTCAGAGCCATGAAGGCGATGAGAACATAAACAACACGGAAGAAGAGCTCTACCATCTTTTTCAACATTGCCTTGTAGTCCTCCTTAGTAATATGTTATTCTTCATGGTATTAGAGCCACAAATCTAAAATTTTTGAATCTCTTTCTTCTCTCTCTCTCTTTGATTTCTCATTGAAACGATGACTGAATATTCTGAAACTCGAACTCCGATCACCACCGAACAGCACCCGACAACAATTGAAGTTCGGCAAACGATCTCGCCCTACGATTTGACTGCTGCTGACAACCTAGGTGCGGTGATTTCGCATCCTCTTCTCAAAGGGGTGAACTACGATGCGTGGGCAATTGGGAAGAAGATTGCTCTTACGTCTCGAAAAAATTTGGATTTCTTGATGGATCGATTCTCGACCTGCAGGATCTTGAAGATTGGTGGACGATCCAAGCTTTGCTCGTCTTTTGGATCAAGATGACGATTGAATCATCTCTTCATTCAAGCATCTCACACCCCGACGTTGCACAAAATTTCTGGGATCACTTGAAGAAACGTTTTTCGGTTACCAATGGGCCACAAATTCAACAATTGAAGCTGATTTAGCTTCCTGCAAGCAACGAGGTCTGACAATTGAAGCTTATTATGGGAAGCTTAATCAGATTTGGGATAGCATGAGTCAGTACAAGCTGCTGAGTGTCTGCCAATGCAACAAATGTGAATGTAATCTGGGTACACTTCAGGAACAAGATCGTGAAACAGAGAAAGTTCATGAGTTTCTCTTTGGACTCGATGAAAGCTATCGAACTGTGAGATCAACTTTGGTTTCTCGCACACCTATTCAATCATTGGAAGAAGTTTACAATGTTGTCAGACAAGAGGAGGATATGAAGACAACAGTTCGAAATGTTGAAGACACACCAGAGGTTAGTGCTTATGCAATTCAGGCCTGTTCGCGTGCACATCTTCCTCGAACCAATGATCAGGGAAAAGGGATATTGTGCAAGCATTGTCACAGTTCTGGTCATTCCTCAAACAATTGTTTTGCGGTTATTGGCTACTCGGAATGGTGGGAGACCATCCTAGAGCAAGAACAATGCAAGGTCGTGGTCGTGGTTCAACTTTTGTCTCACTAAGCGTTGGCAGAGGGAGAAGCATTAACTAGGCCAATGCCGTCACTGTTCCGTCATCTCCTCAAGCCTCATCCAATGACCATGCTAATTAAGTTGACCCAGATAAGGATCGTGATGGAGTGACTGTCTTCTAAACGACAAAACCGAGGCTCCTGTTCAACTCAAAAACTTTATTGCCATGGCTGATCGGCAGTTTCAATCTAAGGTGAAATGTATAAGAAGTGATAATGGGAGTAAAAATTTTCAGGGAACAAGGCATTGTTCATGAAACGTTTTGTGTTGCGACGCCGCAACAGAACGATAGAGCATAACGTAAACATCGGCATATACTTAATGTTGCGAGAGCCTTAATGTTTCAAGCTAAACTGCCAATCGAATTCTGGGGAGAGTGTGTTTTAACAGCGGGCTATTTGATAAATCATACACCAAGTTTTGTTCTTAATGGTTTGACACCTTACGAAATGCTCGTTTGAAGAAACCAGATTATGATCGTTTGAAGGTGTTTGGAAGCCTGTGCTTTGCACACAATCAAAATACCAAGGGTGACAAGTTTGCGTCTCGTACTCGGCGTTGTGTTTTTGTCGGATATCCGTACGGGAAGAAGGGGTGGCGCTTGTATGACTAGGAAAAAAACGACTTCTTCATTTTACGGGATTTTTTTTTTGTGAAACTGAATTTCCAATTGCAGATACATCCACCATTGCTGTGTCTGGCGAACACGATGATGGAGGTTTATGGGCTCGAATTTTGGATTCTGCTATGTTCCACGAAACTGATGGGCCTGTTTCTAGTCAAATTGTTGATCCATTAACGAGTGTGCCTTTCTCCACCAGCCCAACAGAGCATGTATCAAGACTAGGGATGTTAATTTGGGCTTTCAATTCATGGGTCTAAATGGGTTCTTTGTTAAAATAAAAACCCGTTTAGACCCGTTTATTATATAGGTTTTAAAAGGGTTTACCCAATTAGACCCGTTTATTAAAAGGGTTTTGATTATATTTAAACGGGTACCCTTTTAGACCCTTTAAAATTTTTTTGTCTTTTTTGTTTACGTTAAACGACGTAGTTTTTTTGTTAGGTCACACTTAGAAACCAGATCTAGCTTGACATCTCGAGTTCGATTTTTGCAAGCGTATCTCTGGGTTCTCAAATCTAGCTTCTAGATGAAGAAGATCTAGAAGTAAAGCTCAGACGAATCCTCGAGAACGTTCCTGTTCGTGTTAGCAATACTTCCGGAAGTTCTGCTGGTTCTGGTTCCGGCGATTTTCACCAGGTAATAGCCTGTAGCTTAAATCGAAGGATCATGATTACTTCTGGAATCGAAAAATTGCAAAGAATTGAACATGAATACTGTTTATTTTGCAGAAAAGGCTTAGTTTTATTTTGTTCTAAGGCATAGTTAGGTGTGGTTTAGAAGCTGTTCACAATGTCTCCATGCCTAGTTAAGAATTTGATAGAGGGATGCTCATTTGACGTTCATGTGGCGAGCAATCAAACGTGTGTTGATTACTGTGTTTTCCTAGCTACCCGCATTCAATTAAGAGAAGATACTTTTCGTACATGTGATAGGGATCTGAAATTTCTTAGTGATAGTGCTGATTATTGTGTAATTCTATTTGTATGGCGGAGTGCTTTCTGATCTTTGGGTGGTTTTAATCTAACCTCAACCTATTATGTGAACTTCCTTGTCAATTTTTATACATATGTTGGGATTTGAATTTTCTTAGTGGGTTTGTGTTTTCTGACATTGTTTTCTTAGTTTTGTTATTGATCACAATGTCGTCATGCCTAGTTAAATGTTTCTTAGCTTGAATTGGGAGTATTCTGTGGGTAGTAATTAATCGATGCTGATTATTGTGTTAATTATATTGATTATGGCTGAGTTCTCTCCGATGTTTTAGCCCTGCAAGTTTCAGTTTTGTAGTTTCACTCTCTGTTACAGTACCCAAAAATATTTTACTACACATTTGAACTTATTTTGATTTATGATGTGTTTCTTTATATTGGTTTGTGATTTGCAGCATGGATCTTCATTCTCAGCACACAATAGCATTGCTTGATGCTCAGTATGAGTTAGATATGAATGTAGAGGACACTCAGATTGAGGTGAATGAGACAGAGACAGAAGTGGAAGTACTAGAACATAGTGAAACTCAGATACCTCAATCAACCCGAGGTCCACGGAAGAGACGAAAAACTTCTCCTGTTTGGGTTGATTTTGTATCAGTCGGTTTTGGAGATGATGGCAAAGAAAGGGCTAAGTGTAAACATTGTGATACACTGCTAGTGATCAAAGCAGAAGGACAAGGAAGCTATGGAACACATCACCTGAGTCGCCACTTACAGACATGTTCAAAGGTTCCTAAGAAAGGAGCTAGACCTGCATATGATCAGAAGGTA
This sequence comes from Crucihimalaya himalaica, assembly GCA_004349715.1. Taxonomy (NCBI): domain Eukaryota; kingdom Viridiplantae; phylum Streptophyta; class Magnoliopsida; order Brassicales; family Brassicaceae; genus Crucihimalaya; species Crucihimalaya himalaica. The sequence goes on from SMJT01000097.1 coordinate 26,826, forward strand.
GATAGGGAGATGGCAACTGAAGTTATTATATATCATGATTTACCGTTTCGGTATATTGAGTATGAGAAGGTTAGATCTAGGGACAAGTATTTGAATCCGGATTGCCAGCCAATTTGTAGACAGACTATTGCAGCTGATGTTCTTAGGAGATTTGTGATAGAAAAAGAAAAGCTGAAAGAGAGACTTGCAAAGCATCAAGGTAGAGTGTGTTTTACTTCTGATTTATGGACTTCTCGTCCCACTGTCACTGGTTATATCTGTTTGACTTGTCATTTTATTGATGCTAACTGGAAGTTAAACAGTTATATTCTGACTTTTTGTGAACTTAAGCCTCCACACACAGGTGATGCACTTGCTGTTAAGATTCTTGGTAGCCTTAGGGAATGGGGTTTAGAGAAGAAGGTATTCTCTATAACCTTAGATAATGCAAAAAACAATGATAGTATGCTGAGAATCCTGAAAGGTCAGCTTCAGATGATGAGTGGTAGTGGCAATGGCTTGTTGTGTGAGGGAAAGTTTATGCATGTCAGATGTTGTGCTCATATCTTGAATCTTATAGTAAAAGAAGGTTTAGAGCTAGCAGAGGATTTGTTGCATAACATTAGAGAGAGTGTCAGATATGTCAAGGCGTCTCAGTCAAGAATAGAAGCATTTGCAGCATGTGTAGCGAGAGTTGGGAGTAAGAGTGCATCAGGATTATCACTTGATGTCCCAACCAGGTGGAATTCGACATATGAGATGCTCGTTAGAGCGCTAAGGTTCAGGACTGCCTTTGTTAGCATGGAGCTTTATGACAGCAATTATAAAACTTTGCCGTCAGAAGAGGAGTGGAATCGTGGAGAAAGGATTTCTGAAATTTTGAAGCCTTTTAGCGTCATTACAACTCATTTCTCAGGTTCAAAGTACCCGACATCCAATGTTTACTTTACACAAGTATGGAGGATTGAAATGTTATTGATGAAGTTCTCAGCTTGTGATGACGAAGCTGTGAAAGAAATGGCTCAGAGAATGAAGAAGAAATTTGCTAAGTATTGGAAACAGTATAGTGTGATTTTAGCCATGGGAGCTGTTCTAGATCCAAGGATGAAGTTGCAAATGATTGAAGGAGCTTATGAAGCAGTGGATCCTTCTACTTCTAAGGTGAAGATTGATGAACTTAGGGAGAATTTGACTATGCTCTATAATGAATACCATACCAGATCACAGTCTACTTCTTCAGATGTTTCAAGAACACCAGCTCCATTTGAATTAGTTAATGAATCTCCGCTTGATGATGATTTCGATATTGTGAGTCCTTTACAATACAAATATACAATATTAACTTGCTAACTTTTCAGGATCTTTGTACTTGCTAACTTACAATACAATATGTTTATCTTTATACAGGATCTTTTTGAGTTGGAAAGAAACATTGGTGGTGGTGTGGGCAGCACAAAGACACATTTAGATGTCTACTTGGAGGAAGCAAGGCTAGAAAGGAAGTCTTTTCCAAATCTTGATGTTTTGGGCTACTGGAAGGATAACCAATATCGATTTGGAGATCTTGCTTCCATGGCATTTGATGTGCTGAGCATACCTATCACGACAGTTGCTTCAGAATCTGCTTTTAGCATTGGCGGTCGAGTGCTGACTCCATACAGAAATCGTCTGATTCCAGAAAAAGTTCAAGCTTTACTTTGTACTCGTAATTGGTTGCGTGGTTTTGCAGAATATGAAGGTAAACCCGTTTTCTTTGGCTTTGGCTTTTTGGTTTTGCAGAATATGATCCTGGTTGTGAAATCTGCAGGTACCATAGAAGATATCGATGACAATTGCATTGAAGATGCAAGGACTTATGCGGCAAGTAGTTCAGGAATAGGATGTTCAAGATCAGGAGATTCAAGTGTGCCATAGGAACCTCTCTCTCTCTCTTTACTATTGTCATCTTTGCTTACTTTGTGACAATGTCTTTGTGACAATGTCTCTTTACGATTGTCATCTATGTGACAATATCTTTGTGACAATGTCTTTGTGACAATGTCTCTTTAGGAGTGTTTCATTTATTGATTTGAGTACACATATATATGTTTAATGCTTGCAAACTGGCACTGACGGCTTAGCATTCTTAAATCTCTCCGTATCATTCTTTTGCGCCAAGCCATATTCAGAGATGTCATGTGTTGTTGTTGTTTTTTTGCCATTTCATTACGTAAATGAATTGTATATTTAGGTGATTACTTCAAAGTTCAAACTTTCATTTTTTTTTCTAGACCAAGGACATCATGCATGGTTAACTATTTTAATGGGTCTAAATGGGTTTAAATGGGTAAGAATAAATTTAATGGGTTTAAATGGGCGCCCCTAATAGACCCCAAAATTAAATGGGTCTAAACGGGTTGGGTACTAAATGGGTTGGGTCTAAATGGGTATGGGCAGCCCATATTAACATCTCTAATCAAGACCATTAGAGCCCGTTGTGAATTCTGAAGTCGCACTCACTCTCTCGCCTTCTCCCTCTTCATCGACACCTGCGGCCTTAGCTTACATCTCCGATCACCTCTGCACTTGACTCACCAGCGATTCATTTTCCTCTGCCTACTACTGTTTCGTTGGCACCAACTGTCTCGCCGAAAAAACCTGTTTCGCTGGTGTCTGTTGCTCCGATCGCCTCCGCTAACTTGCCGGTATCTACTAATCCGCTGCCTTCTGGTCCCGATTCTGAAGAACTAGGACGTGGAAAAAGGCCCAAATTTCCGCCTGTTACGTTGCGACATTATGTGACAAACACTGCTTAGAGTAAGCTTCTAAAGCCTTCTTCCTCAGCACCTCTATATCCGATTGAAAATTATGTGAGTTGCAACCGCTTCTCTGTACTCATCGTGCATATCTTCTTGGGATTTCAACAAATTTCGAACCAAAATCTTTCAAAACGGCATCTAAATTGGATATTTGGAACAAAGCAATGGGCAGTGAGGTTGAAGAACTTGAAGCAAATGGTACATGAACATTGGAGGAGTTACCACCTGGCAAACGTGCAATCGGAAGTAAGTGGGTCTATAAGATAAAGTATAACTCTGATGGTTCTGTTGAACGTTACAAAGCAAGAATAGTTGCTTGGGTAACAAGCAAATTGAAGGCGAAGAATATGGGGACACGTTTGGGCCTGTTGCGCGAATGGGCACATTGCGTTTGTTTCTCAAAGTAGCGGCTATGAATGATTGGCCTGTGTACCAAATGGATGTACACAACACCTTCTTACACGGTGATCTCCAAGAAAAGGATTATATGAAACCTCCACCAGGATTCTATCGAGGACAAGAACATAAAGTTTGTCGATTATGTAAATTGATCTATGGCCTTAAACAGGCACCACAATGTTGGTTTGAAAAATTGAAAATATCGTTGCTTCAGTATGGTTTTCAACAATCTTTGGCAGATTATTCTCTTTTCACATTGGACAAAGATGGAGTTCATATCAATCTTCTCATTTATGTGGATGATATGATTTTGACGCGAAGCTCGAAACATGCTTTGAAGGTATTTAAACAATATCTCTTCTCCTGTTTCAAAATGAAGGATTTGGTGTTGTTGAAATATTTTTTGGGGATAAAGGTCTCGCGAAATCAGTCGGGTTTTTATCTAAGCCAATGCAAGTATGTTTTAGATCTTCTCGAAGAGACATGATTGTTAGGTTATAAACCCGCACCGTTTCCCCTAGAACAACATCAACAACTAGCGCTCTCCAAGTCTCCCTACTTAGTTGATGTGACTCCTTATAGACGACTAATAGGCAGGTTAATCTACTTAGGTGCGACACGGCCCGACTTGGCTTTCAGTGTTCATATACTAGCTCAGTTTCTGCAGAACCCACAAGAAGGTCATTAGCACTCGACTCTTCGAGTAGTTCGTTATCTCAAGGGCACACCGGGCTAGGGAATTTTGCTTGAATCAAACAATGATCTTCAAGTTTCAGGTTGGTGTGATTCCGACTGGGCTGGTTGTCGTCTTACACGTAGATCTGTAATGGGCTATTTTGTTCAACTTGGTCAATCCCCAGTATCATGGAAGACAAAGAAACAGAAAACTGTAAGCAAGTCATCTGCCAAAGCAGAGTATAGGGCTATGTCATATCTTAAGGATTTGGATTAAATTTGTGCTTCATTCTCTTGGTGTCTCACACGTACAACCAATGCGAATGTTCTGTGATAACAAATCAGCGATTTACATCAGTAACAATCCAATATTTCATGAACGAACAAAGCATATTGAACTAGATTGTCATTCGGGTAAAGAGCAGATGCAGAATGGCACTATCGTCACACATCATGTCGCCATTATGCAACAACTGGCAGACATATTCACCAAGCCATTAGAACAACAAGCCTTCTCTTTGTTTCGTTCCAAGCTTGGCATTCTAGACCTTCATGCTCCAGCTTGGGGGGGGGGGTATTGGGATATCGTATCCCTAATTTACCGTCATTGATTACCTTAATATCTGCTCTATATCTTTGTATTTTAGGAATCTAAACTCTCTCAATTGAGTATATAACAATGTAATTGTCTTTGTCAAATAAACAGAAATCCTTTTATCGATTTTGATCTCTGTTATTCTTCATTTCCAAATTTTGCAAGGAAAAAGGGCAGCCAAAAAAAAAATGATCACCTCTCTATTAGTGATTGGCAGAAAAGACAAGAGGTGGAGATTGCCGAGTTCGAAGCAAGCATCCTGTCACCAGTGGACAAACAGTTTTGAGCTGCAAGCCAAGAGATGAAAGCAAACTTTGAGGTGGAATTGGTGAACCAAATATTTTTATAGCAGCTCCAAATCTGCCCACACTTTTGTATATGATGCCATGTCTCCTTTATAGAAAAATTTGGCATGAACTTGCCTTCTTTGGTTCTCCAGAGAGACAGATCATTGTCTGTACACACACCCCTTTATCTGATCATATCAAGGTCATCCTCAATGCTGTTTATAACTGGTATCCGATGACGCCGCCATCTGTTTGTCCTGGCCGCAACTACCATAATTGTCGTCGAAGATATACTCAAGTCTATTAAACCAATATCTGAAAGAGAGATAAAAGCTATCCCAAGGAACTCCAATGAGCATGCCAGAAAGATGTAAAGCTGCCCACCTCTACCTTATGAAAATCCCTCGCTTGAGCCTGGTACTTGAGAAGTTATCGCCATATCCAAGAACTCGTTCCCTTATTGCTATTAATCGACCAAAATGATGAGGTACATATTAAATGGTGATAAACCAAATTAACGTACAAAGATTTCTTACCAAACACAATCCTCCAAATCAACTTGAAGCAACAGACTTTGTTAACATCAACTAAAGATTTCAAACCAAGCCTACCTTCTTGCTTTGGTCTACACACCTCTCCCTAAGGAATTTTAGCTTTCCGTCGGGAGAGCAAGGAAGCTGCACAAATCTTTTTAATCTCCTTGACACAGTAACTTGGTAATCTAAAAGCTGCAGTCTAGATATTGGTGAGACTCGCAATCACCGAGCTTAGCGGTTGAAGTCTCCCCGCATATGACCAGATTCTTCCAAGAGTTAATGCGAGCGAGAGTCCTCTCGATTAAAGGCAAGCAATCCGTCGGGGACATTCACTTGGTAAACAACAGCAAGCCAAGATAGCGCATTGGGAGATGTGGATATGCATATAAAGAATTCTGTTAATAAATATGTTGTGCATAGCCCGATGGAGAAAGAGGTCAATGAAAATGGTGTGGATAGGCAGGTGGAGAATGATGTTAATTATGTTGTGAAAATCCTGATGGAGAATGAGGTCAATGAAAATGATGTAGATGAGAAGGTTAGTAATGAATATGTTGTGGATATGCCTATGGAGAATGATGACAATGAAAATGGTGTAGATAGGAAGATGGAAAACATTTTGACGACAGTTTGGATGTTAGGCATGATTATGGTGAGCTTCCATGTCCTGTAGAAATAAGTCAAAGTCAGTATGTTGAAGAATGGGAAGATGGTACGGGTTTGGAAAAAAAATCAATAATTTAGTTCTAAAGAGGCAGTGCTAGATTTGGTTTGTAGAGTTGCAATTAAGAACTCTTTTGGGATCAAGTCGGACCCGCATCGACTGTTGCTACGATGCCGTCAACATTCATTGGGTTGTAAATGGTATTTAAGAGTTGCAAAAATTAAGAAATCTGCTCTTTTCGGTGTCAGAGTACATAGAAAGATGCATACATGCTCTCAGTTTGTTACGAGTACAAGTAGTATTAGACAAAAAGGCACACCAAGATTTGTAGCATCTATTTTGCATGAAGACTATCCATGTCTATTCGACACCCCGTCTCCAAAAAACATAATGAGTATTGTTCAAGGCAGACTCGGTTTGCATGTGTCCTACTCAAAAACTTTGAGAGGGAAAAAACAACATGTTAGTGATGTGCGTGGGAATTCTGAAAAATGATACACCATGGTATCCCAGGAAGGTTAATCCCGGGACGATAACATTTGTGGAATTGGATGAAGAAAAATGGTTCAAGTACCTATTCATCGCTTTGGATGCTAGTATTGAAGGGTTTAGGACAATAAGGAAGGTGATAGCTGTGGATGCAACTTTTATTAAGAGTAAGTATGGTGGTATTTTAGTTTTTGCAACAGCTCAGGATCCTAACCATCACCATTACCCTATTGCTTTTGGTGTAATTGATGGTGAAAATGATGTTAGTTGGGACTGGTTTTTAAAGAAGCTAAAAACAGTTATTCCAGATGTACCTGAATTGGTTTTCATAAGTGACAGAAACAATATCATCATCAAGGCAGTACGTGAGGTTTATCCGAGTGCACATCATGCACATTGTATCTGACATTTGTCTCAGAACGGGAGGAATCAATGGTGAAGAGTGACAAGGATCTAGCTGCATCTAAATTCATGGAGTGTGCTCATCTTTATACCGTAACTGATTTCAACAGAGATTATGGTGATTTTAAAATGAGGTTTCCTAGACTTGGTGAGTATCTGGATAAGAGTATAAAGGTGGAGAAATGGTTAATGTGCTATTTCCTAGGAGACAAGTACAACATAGATACTAGCAATCCTGTAGAATCGCTCAACAATGTATTTGGTAAAACAAGGTCGTACTACCGGTTACCTATGATTGATGCGATTCTTGAAAAACTTTCTGAATGGTTTAACAGACACATGATTGAAGCTTCTAGTGCATCGTCCATAAAGAAAGTGGTGCCTTTTGTGGAGAACGAATTACACACACGATGTGCAATTGCATCACATTTAACGGTGAGAGAGCTAAACAGTTTCGAACGTGAATACATTGTTATTGGACTGGATGGTAAGACTTATTTGGTGGACTTGAAAATGAAAAGTTGTGCTTGCAGATGTTTTGATATAGACAAGTATCCGTGTGTGCATGCAATAACCGCATGTAGGAAGTTCATGAGGAATGACTGGAGAACATCATATATCCAAATCTATGATCTTTGTTCAAAATATTACTTGATGGAATCGTGGGTATTGGCTTATCACAGAACTATTGATGTAGTCCCCCATGAGTCCAAGTGGAATGTTCCTGCTGAAGTTCAAGATTTGTTCGCCTTACCACCGGAGTACACCAAAATACCAGGAAGGAAGCAGGAAACGTGGTTTCCTTCCATCAGAGAACGTCGCCGAAAGATTAAGAACAAGTCTAGGCCTGGCATAAACTTGGAGAGTTAGCTGCAACCCGAAAGTGATGTTTAGGAAACTTTTCCTTGCTCTTGTCCAACTAAGGCCAACGAAGAACACCTAGAAACATCTCAGTACTTTGTAATATATTCCAACTATGTACAACTAAGAGCATCTCTGTACTTTGTAATATACTCTAACTATGTACAACTAAGAACATCTCTGTTGTTTAAATTTACCTTGAACAATTTGCTATTGTCTGTTAAGGATCCAAAAATGTGTTCCAAGTATTCGAATGAAAATTTTGCTATTGTCTGTTAAGGACCCAAAAATGTGTTCAAAGTATACTTTATTAGTTATGGTTTCAAACATATATTTTATTAAATTTGGTAGTTATTTTTTTAAAGAATTTTAATATTTTATCATATTTATTATTAAATTTAAAAATTTCTAGAGCAATTCAGAATTTTCAAATGAAAGCATTTCATGTGATTAACACTCAGTAAAAAAATTAATATGATACTAAATATAATTACAATTTTAATGTTTACACTTAAACAAACTCTAACAGTATAAGGAACACTTACTATGTCATCACCCATTTTTGATACAAAAGATGTGAAACCGTTAATTTCTTCAATGCTATATTATGAAATCCTTCTATATGCTTCTTAGTAGTGGTAAATCATGTGTCCAACTAAAACATAATAAATTTTAGATAGGTCCAACAATAAATACATAGAATTCTACAAAATACAACTATGAAGACGAGTGGACAACTATATATTTATGGACAACTATGTGTTATCCAGCAGCCAAAATATACAATTTATCACACGTGGATTCCTATTTATTACAATCAAGCCAAAAAGAACAATTGTCGTACCATCACGTGGATTATTTTAATATTTAATAAAGAGAAAAGAAAATAAATTAATATAACCTTTCCCCCCATTTCCCAATTCTCACTTATCACTTTTCCCTCACTTTACTCTTTTTCTTTCTTTCGAGCTAGCTAGGGTTTTCTTGTGAAGAAAGAGAGTCCGAGAGAGCGGCCGACCAAGGCAATATCTGGGTATAGCGAATTTCTTGGATTTATCCAGTAACACAGAAAAGATAATCTTAATTCATTCTACTTTTATCTTGAGACCTATTTCAAATTATGTATTTGGCTAAACTTTATTCTTAACTATATGTGGTTTATCTTATCTTACTTAACCTATACCAAATATATTTGTTGGACCAACTTTTATGGGACTAACTTGTACCAAATATGCTTGTTGGACCAAATTTTATGGGACTTACTTGTACCAAATATACTTGTTGGACCAAAGTTTATGAAACTAACTTGTATCTAATATACTTGTTGGACCAACTTTTATGGGACTAACTTGTACCTAATATACTTGTGAGAACAAATTTTATGGACTAACTTGTACCTAATATACTTGTTATACCATAATATATTTAATTGTACCATATTTTACCCATACCATATGGACCAAATGTACTAGAAATAACAAAGGCTTTTAAACCTCACAGAAAACAATGTACCAAAACCACCAATCATTATGTCAACATCATGAAACAAAACCCACCATATAGTCATTCAAACAGCCAAAAGACCTCCTTACCTAAACTAAAAAATATTCCAACTGATCCCTCCTTACTCCTTATTGTACTCTATGTCGCTTACTCTTGCCTTGCTTGCCTTGTTCATAAAGTGTCCTCACTAACCTGGGTGGTTTCCTTTTTCGCTTCTCCCCAGATTTTATCATAGTTTCTTTGGCCTCTTTCTTCCTCCTTTCTTCTTCTTTTACGACTTTCTTCTTCTGTCCAATCTTTTTCCAGTCTTCTTTTCAGTCTTGTTCTTCTTATTCTGTTTCCCTTTCACCTCTTTTTCTTGAACCTTCTCCGGAGTTTTCTTATCTCCTTCTTACTCATTCTCTTCCTCATTCTCCTCTTCATTCTCTCCCTCATTCTCATTCACCTCATTATTCTTCTGATTCTCTTCATCATCCTTCCCCTCATTCCCATTTTCATTCACCACATTATCCTCCTAATTCTCTTCCTCATCCTCCCTCTCATTATCATTCACCACATTCACCTTATCTTGTTTCTCTTTCTCACCATCTACATCAAAATTCAAATTCAAATCAGTAATCAGATGGAAAAAAAAAAAGAAATAACTCCATAGAGGCAAACCAAAATACTCACCAATATTAATTACAAAATCACCAGCTGTCCCAGGATGTGGACCATTCTCCTCCGCTCTGTCTAGCAGCGATGACACAGAAAATTCAAGATCTTTCACTCTCTTATCCATTTCATTAAACTTCTCCATCATTTCCTTAAACCCTTTCTCCATCGCTTCCTTTAGTGAGAGAATGGATAAACCAATATTTCCAGGTTGTTCATCATCAACATTCTCACCACTGCAAGATCCCACATCCAGTTCATAGAGATCTTTCCACCAGATCTTCTTCCTCTGTACAGTTAGACGATCTCTCCAACAGTCAACAACATGATCAATGTAACCTATCCCATCATCAACATCATTGTCTATGATTCACTCTAAAAGAGCTTTCTCATTGGAGTCTGCTTCCAAGATGCTTGTGATGTCCTGTCAATATCAAAATATTTTAATTATATTCAAAATGTAAAACACAAAAAAATATTGACAAGAAACTATTACCTTAGTGCCACCAAGCTCATCATTAATTGTTTCCAATGGAAAACCTTTCATGACACTTTCAGAGAACTTGTGTTTGCACATCCTTGGACGGTCTTTCTCGGCAGGAACAACTTCTCTGAATTTCCTACCAAGCTGTGGGATACCCTCAAATTCCATAATCTACACATATAACAACAATATCTCAACAAGTCAGTCCATAAAATTATAAACTTTACGATTATAAATTATAAAATATTCAAATATAACTTACTTCCAGCGGAACAATGAATCCAAAGAAGCAAGTCTACCCTTTTGGTTTCACCTGGCCTTTCAAGTTCTTCGTCAGGATTTTGATCCCTAGCATGCAGTCATCAAATGTATAACGGCCCCATGGAAATTGCTCACAAGCATGAATATCATCAACAACTCTAAGAAGGAACTCATCAATGTTTCCATTAGCCTTAGACTTTGCCTTCACTACCATGCATAAGAAATACAAGATAAGCAGCTTCTTCCTCTCTAAAGAACCCTTTCTCTTCATTTTCTCAAGCTTCTCTTCAACATCTTTGATTTTTATTCCCTTCTCCTTTCCAAACACTTTTCTAGCAAAATTCAAATCTCCCACAATGGTCTTATAGTTAATGGGGTAATCATGACAGTCAAATCCGGTTAACAGCGCATGCTCTCTCATTGAATATCTTATAGGGACACCATTGACCACAAACAAGCACTCTCTTTCCATCTCTGTACAAGTTGTGAAAAGCATAAGCATCCACATGCCTTGAGTCATGTGGTTTGGCTCCTTAGGCATGTGGAATATATGCTTAAATTGAGAATGGTTTTGGAACCATTTCAATTCTACTGGAAACTGCTCTATGTATTCTACTGTCTCCTTCACTTTACACCTAGTTCCTAGCTTATAGGCCTTAGTGTAGGAGCTTTGACCAAAGAATAGCTTCTCCGACTTCATTGGTTGGGAATCATCATCATCATCGTTTGCTTCCTGCAAATTCATACCCAAATTATTAACATACATACTCAATTGTTCCAGTTATCAACAACTGTACCAAGCACACAAAACAAAATTCAAGTGTTCTCTTTGGGCCATACAAATCATTCTCAATACATCTAATGGGGACTATATACCTCAGAGTCATACGCTGTTGGTGCTGGACAATCCCTAGCTTCACCGCCCTCATCTGGAACATCATCTTCTACCCCCACATTAGTTGTTTCTTCTTCACTTGCCTTTCCTTCATCATTACCAATAGTCCCATCATTCTCTTTGGATTCTTGCAAATTCAGACACATATTCGTAGCATTCTTAGTTACTTGTTCCAGTTATGTCAAATTCACAAATAAATTATCGTCACCTGTACTTGTTGTACCATTCCATCTGTACTTAGTTACTTGTTGTTCAATTGAGTTTACCTCTTCCGCCGCTTCATTAACAACTCCTAACTCCTCATTACCATCCTTTGAGTTACTCACTGCTTTGACTCCTACTTCCTTATTCACTGCTTCTGTTGACAAGTAGACTACACCACCTTCTTCTACACGAGTCATTTACTGAAAACAACAAACTCCCTTCAAAAAATTTGACAGTTATGAGAGCGACTCAGTTACTCGACGGAGAACAGAGAGAACGAAATTCACCGAAAATTAACCGGACGGAGGAAGGAGAGAAATTGGAGTGCTCGGTTGCTCGTATCAGAGAAGAGGATTGTCGCCGGAGAAGAAGAGAGGAGGGACGATTCACGTTTTGTATTCTTAACTTTTACACTTACTTTTTTACATTAGGGTAAACGAAGAGAAAATGAAATGGGGTTGGGTCGTGGGTCAAATAATCGGTTCTAGGTGAGGATAGTTTAGGTTGGGTCTGTAAATTGTTTGAGTTTTAAGGGTATTTGGTCTTTTCGAAAGATTTCGATTTAGAAATAATTGTAAAAAGAAATCAAAAGCAAAAGATGGCGGTAAGGACTAGCGAAACTCTGAAAAATGGCATTAGAGCCATTGATCCGTTTCTATGGTTGAAACTTGAAACAATATCGAACCTCAAAATCTTTATTTTTTTCTAAGGTTTTTAAGATCGACGTGTTCAATCGGTTTTTTTCTCTTTCGCTCGGTTTCTCCCGATAAATCGTTCTTATTTCAGAAGAATTGAGAGATCTGAAATTTTGTTTTTGGCTCAGTTAGTAAATTGAAAGTTTGGTATCGTGTTTCAGGCTATGGCTTCAATTGCTACTTCTAGGGAGACTGATCTGAATTCTATGAGATTGAGGTTAAAACTCTTAGCTGTCACGTGTTCTAGATTCGTGAAATGGAGATTCTAAGCAATGCATAAGGAAGCTAGAACATTATGTCAAACCCTTTTGTTAATTTAGAACCAACTTGATTACTGAGTACACTTTTAGTTGAGACTACAGCTAATGTCTCTGTAGAAATCGGTGTTTATCTGTCTATCTCTTAAGTTGAGACTACAGCTAATGACCAAGAGAGTGAATTTTAGTGAATCTGCTTGATGCTTAAACATCGAATTTGGATCTTATATGTTCTTTCAAAACTTCCTCGATCATCTTGTTATGTTCTCATAAAAAAATTGTTGTGTTATTTACATTAATTTCGTGACTTGCTGTAGACATTCATTATAGTCTAGTAATAACATGGTTAAGATGAGACATGATCATTTCCTGTGACCATGAGTTTGTAAGATTTATCTCTTTACCCGAGACAATCAGTTCCAAAGTCTGCTTAAGGATTTATTTGTTTATCATTTTTGTATTTTTGATTCTGAATGATTGAATCTTATGTGTTTTGATTTGCAGGATGCATCCATATGGGTTTTAAATTTCAACAAACGATTGCAATTAAAGCTTCGAACGGAAAAGAGTCGTCAGCGGTTTGCATGCCATATCTCCTAGATGATATACTGTTGAACTGTGTAGCCCGCGCCTCGAAATTATAACACCCAACTGTCTCCTTAGTTTCCAAAAGATTCTGCTCTCTCATCGCTACGACGAAGCTTTATGAGACATGAAGGAATTAGGAAGCGCAGAGAGTTGTCCCTATTTCTTCTTACTGCCCCTTGGGTAGCTCTAAGCCACGCTGGTTTACTTTGAACCGTGGACTCATAAATCCCTCTCAAAGCTCACCAAGAACTTAAGAATAGGAGAATGAAAACCTAAAAATTGATTCTACAAGAGGAATCACTCTAAAGGAAAATCGATTCCAAAAATGTAAATGATGTAATCGTACTAGAGTAAAGAGTTAAAGTAAGAGAGAGAAATGCTAAATGATAATTCATATCGTTTTGGGTCTTGGACCACACAGTACATATTGTATGATTACAGAAAAATAACCTGAAATAAGTAAAGTTAAACCGGATATAACTAGAGCTAAAAAACATTACAAACCCAAACATTATTATTAAGTGGAGTGTGACTTATATTGTCACAATACCCCTCCTTTAGAGCATCCTTGGCCTTAAGGATGAAAAGTTGGGTACTTGGCAGTGGAATCTTGGTAGAACTCCCACGTTGCCGGATCGGGGGACTCACCTTTCCACTAAACAAGTACCTTTATAACTGTAGAGTTGCATCATCTGATCATTTTGGTGTCCAAAACAACCTCTGGTTCCTTGGTATTTCCAATATCAAGCCAGAACTGAGGGATAATAAGGTTAGAGGATTGTGGATTTGGACATAGTTTGAGCTGGCTTAAGTGAAAGACATCGTGGATCACAACATCTGATGGGAGATCTAGCTTGTAAGCCACATATCCTACCTTATCAACCACACGGAAAGGACCATAGAACCTTGGAGACAGCTTATGAGGGATCTTTCTGTTCTTTAGAGAATGTTGTCTGTATGGCTGTAACTTGAGGTACACATAATCGCCCACATTGAGTTGTGTTTACCTGAGGAAGTAGGCAGTCCCTTAATAAAGTCCATGCTGATTGATTTCCATACTCCAGTAGGGATTCACAAAGGTTGAAAGAGCCCTGGTTTAGCAGCTTGATCATATTTGTTCTATTGGCATGTGGAGTAGTTTATAACATGGTTTTGTATCTCCAAGCTCATTTTTTGCCAGAAAAATAGAGATATGATCCTGTGAAGTGTTGCATCACAACATGAGTGTCCTCCCATATAAGAGTCGTGTAGCCATCTAAGGATGTGTAACTTGATTTCAGTATCATTACCAACCACCAATTTACCATTCCTACAAAGCTCTTCATTGACATAGGAGTATGACTTATGAAAAGCCGGATTGGATTTCAAATCAGATATTATCTTGAAAAGATGTGGGTCTTGCTTGAGCAGCTTCGATGCATCATAAAATCCATGGTGTACCTGTGTAAGAGTAAGTTGTAGCAGTTGAGAACAAGAAACCTTGGAGAGAGCATCTGTTGGTACATTCTTGATACGATCTCCCTAGGACTCGCTCAAAGAAGCTGGTGAGAGTGTTGGATAGAGACAGAAGTGTGCGGAATCCACTTCTAGATTGAGAGTGTAGAACGTTAGAGAGTGACTTGTAGAGACAAGCAACACGTTCACAAGAGAGATAGATGGCACAAACGAGATGTTGTAGAGACAACAATCGATCATAAGACCATAAGAGATATAATTCGGAGATTTTAAGACAAAAGTTTGATTGATTTTTTTATGATCCAAATCCAGGATGAAGTTCAGAAAAGAGATACAAGAGAATAAATATAAAAAATAAACCCTAAGGGTCACACACACACAAAACTTCCAATAAAGAGAAGAAAGAGAGAGAAGTGCTTTGGTAATGTAGAACTTGGTGGCAACATTTAATCTGAAGTTTGAATTCAGAAAGTTAGCCCCTTAGTCTCCTTCTTCTTGAAAATCATGTTGTTGTTGGGCCTGGGATCATGAGTGGATTTGTTGTTGGGCAAAGGCATGATTACAACAAGATGGGATTGAGGAAATGTGAGCCCACTTGCCTCATTAAAAACCTTCCTTGGAAAATCCATTGGGACAAAACCAAAGGTAAGGGAAAAAGAGTACAAATGGGTCACATACCCACTTGAGTAATCATACTTGATGAACTATGTACCAAAAAGATTGTGCATTTCCTCAGCTACAAGCTTTCCTTAACGTTCATTCTCAGCAATATGTTCCGGTTCAAGCTGCTCCTCCATGATGCTACTCAGGATCATATCATCCTCCCCCAGTTGAAAAGGATTTTTCCTCAAATCAGGACCATCTGTTAAGAACAAAGCTAAGTTAGAACCATTAGAACTTGAGTTTGGAGTATAATTACCTTGTAAGTTTGTATTGTCGGTTTTGGAAGTGAGCTGTGCTGGAGTTTGAAGTGTGGCGTGCTCTCTAGTGTATACAGGTTTAGAATGGTTAAACTCCATAAGTTTAACATTCGCTTCCTCTCTTAGTTCTCCTTCTTGTCCGACTTGAACTCCATTGGATTCGATTTGTTGTTGTTGAAGCAAAACAAAACCTGTATGTTTAAACAACAAAGGAACACAACCATTAGTCTTAAGATTCATGTTAAAATGAGAGAACTTACCTTGTCCAGTAGTGGTTTGATCATTTAGATGTTCTTTTAACGTAAGACTCTTGGTGAAGATAAGGCCTTCAGATGAGTCGTTCAGAGGACAGATGAAATCAAGTTGTCCAAACTGGATTTTTCTCAGACTAATCTATTCTAAAGGTTCATTAGAACGAACAAATTCATCTCCTTTGTTGAGAAGCATGTTCTTTGTATTTTCTTTTGAGTAGTCATTCTTATAATTCTGCAAAACAAGTGATCTTCCACTCGGCAGCTCCGGTGTAGTATTAGATAAACCCAACAAACTTTCGTTATAAGCAGATTTGATCGAGAAAGAAGAGTTTGATGGATATTACTAGCCTTAGCAAGGAAGTTTGATTGCTTATAAGGTTTGCTCTCAGATTTTTTTCCCTTCTTCTTTTGATCTTTATAAATCTCGAATGGTGTCATTGGAACAAGAGTGTGTTTTCTGCCTTTGAACTCGAAAGAGTACTTGTTGGTAGAGCCATCATGAGTTACTCTTCTATCATACTGCCATGGTCTTCCCGAAAGAATGTGACTTGCTCCCATAGGTAGAACATCACACAACACATCATCTTCGTATTTTCCAATAGTTAGAGAAACCGTTACTTGGCTATTCACTCGCATTTCACCTTCATCATTGAGCAATGCAGATTGTATGGCTTTGGATGCTTCTTTACGGTCAGACCAAGCTTGTTAACCATGTATTTCACTTGCCACATTGGTGCAGTTTCCTCCATCGATTATGAGACTGCATACTTTGTCTTGCAAATGACATCTAGTGTGAAACAGATTTTCTCTTTGTGCTTCTTCCTTTGTCTTAGCTTGCACGTTAAGTATTTTTTTAACCATTAAAAGGTCTCCTTCAGCAGTATACTCCTCATGTACTTCATTTGAATCTGAGATCTCCTTTTCCTCTTCTGATTCGTACTCACCATTGTCTAAGAGAATCAGAACTCTCTTATTAGGACATGCACTAGCGATGTGTCCTCTTCCTTGACACTTGAAGCAATTAGTCTCACGAGCTCTAGTAGTTGTAGCTTCAATTATACCATTGGAATCTGAACTGGTAGGGAATGGTTTTGAAAACACCTTAGGCTCGACTTCAGCCTTTTCTTCTTTGACATAGCTAGGCCTAGCCGAAGTTGAGCCAGGTTCAAAAGTTGATCTTGATCCTTTTCTTTTGATCTGTTGCTCGAAAATAATAGATTTGTGATATACCTCCTCTAGATCAGCATAACTTTGCATCTCCACTCTATCTTGAATTTCTTAGTTTAGCCCACTCAAGAACCAAGCAATGGTTGCTTCTTCATCTTCAACAATATCAGCCTTGATCATTAGGGATTCCATTTCTTGAAAATAGTCCTCTACGCTATTGTTTCCTTGAGTCAAGCGTCTTAGCTTTTGGTGCAGATCCCAGAGATAGTGACTAGGAACAAAACACATCCTCATGAGTGATTTCAACTCATTACAAGTATCAAAAGGTGGCTCACTATTGCGTTTGCGGCTTGTAGTGATCTGATCCCACCAGTTGATGGCATAGCCATAGAACTCTGTTGCAGCTAGTTTCACCACTTGAGATCTGAATATTCTTGGTATTCATAGATCATCTCGTTATTCTTTTCCTATTCCAAGTACGCATCCGGATCATTCTTACCATAAAAAAGAGAAACTTTCAACTTCATGCCTTTCATGTCACCATCAATTCGTTCCCTTTTTCCTCTTTCACGCCTTGGACTGCCTTGAGAAGAAACATTATAATCATCGTTTATGGGCTGTCTTTGGTTACGAACTGGATTGATGTTTCTTTCTTGAGTTCTCCTCGGAATAGACTCTTCTAGCCGATCAATTCTCTGATGCAGCTCTTTTCCTTGTTGTCTCATCATCTGCTCAAAACGTTTCATCATAGCTTCCATTAATAGTTTGTTGTTGTTGCTGTTGTCTCCTTCTTCACTTATTTTGTACCTGAGAATAAGACAGCAAAACAAAACCAGTAACAAGTTCTCACGAAAACAAAATTCACAAAAAAACTGAAGAGGCAAATTCTAGAAACAAATCGACAGAACTTGAAACAAACTGAGACAACACACTAGATCTTATAACAAACTGAAACTAGGAAAATCGAACATAAAATAGAACACAGATCAAAACACTTGAACACAAAAGATCTGCAAGAGAAGATGAACAGACACAAACTGATAGATAAGGAACAAGATTACCAAAGCTTCTATGAGTGCTTTGATACCACTTGATACGATCTCCCTAGGACTCGCTCAAAGAAGCTGGTGAGAGTGTTAGATAGAGACAGAAGTGTGCGGAATCCACTTCTCAATTGAGAGTGTAGAACGTTAGAGAGTCTCGTAGAGACAAGCAACACGTTCACAAGAAAGATAGATGGCACAAACGAGATGTTGTAGAGACAACAATCGATCATAAGACCATAAGAGAGATAATTCTGAGATTTTAAGACAAGAGTTTGATTAATTTTTTTATGATCCAAATCCATGATGAAGTTCAGAAAATAGATACAAGAGAATAAATAGAAAACATAAACCCTAAGGGTCACACACACACAAAAACGCCCGTCCAATAAAGAGAAGAAAGAGAGAGAAGTGCTTTGGTAATGTAGAACTTGGTGGCAACATTTAATCTGAAGTTTGAATTCAGAAAGTTAGCCCCTTAGTCTCCTTCTTCTTGAAAATCATGTTGTTGTTGGGCCTGGGATCATGAATGGATTTGTTGTTGGGCAAAGGCATGATTACAACAAGATGAGATTGAGGAAATGTGAGCCCACTTGCCTCATTAAAAACCTTCCTTGGAAAACTCAATGGGACAAAACCAAAGGTAAGGGAAAAAGAGTACAAAAGGGTCACATATCCACTTGAGTAGTCATCCTTGATGAACTTTGTACCAAATAGATTGTGCATTTCTTCAGCCACAAGCTTTTCTTCACGTTCATTCTCAGCAATATGTTCCGGTTCAAGTTGGTCCTCCATGATGCTACTCAGGATCATATCAATTCTTTCCCCTGCTTATATTGCACTTCATAATTGTATCCCATCAGCTTAGACAACCACATATGTTGGAAAGAAGTGGAGGTCTTCTTATCTACTAGGAACTTTGAGCTCTTCTGATCTGTTTTAATGATGAAGGGACGATGAACCATGTAAGCATTCCATTGTTGCACCACGTGAACAACAACCATTAGCTCCTTCTCATACACAGACAACATCTGATGTCATGGGACCAAAGCTCTACTGATGAAGCTGATTGGATGATGGTCCTGCATGAAGACAACCACTATTCATGTGTTTGATGCATCAATCTCAACAATGACGGTTTACTCAAAATCAGGCACGGATAGCACTGGTGTGGACATCAATGCTAATTTCAATCTCTGAAATGCTTATGTAGCCTCTGCTGACCAACCAAAGCCTTCTTTCTTCAAAATATTAGTTAGTGGCCTTGCAATCACACTATACCCCTTTATAAACATCTTGTAGTAGTTCGCTAACCCTAGAAAACTCTTCAGGTGCTTCTGTGTTGTTGGAATTGGCCACTTGTCTATTGCTTCAATCTTCTTAGGATCTACGCTAACACTTTCCTTGGAGATGAAGTGCCCAGATACTCAATCTTGGTTTCTCCAAAAGTGCACTTAGATGGTTTGAGGTATAATTGTTGGTTCATAAGGATCGTAAATACTTCCTCCCAAGTGTTTCAAGTGTTCATCCCAACTAAAGACTATAGACTAGGATGTCATAAAAAAAACCCAGTAGGAACTTCCTAGCGATATCCTGGAAGATATGATTCATAAGGCTCTGAAAGGTACTTGGGGTGTTGGAGAGGCTAAAAAGCATTACCAAATACTCATAGTGTCCAACATTTGTCTTGAAGGCTGTATTTTAAACATCATTTAAGAACATCCTAAGCTGGTGGAATTCAGCCCTTAAATCGAGTTTGGAGAAGTAAGTAGAGCCTCCTAACTCATCCAATAGGTCTCCTAGAAGAGAAATTGGATATTTTTCCTTGATGGTTTGCTTATTCAACCCCTTATAATACACACACATCCTCCAGCTCCCATCTTTTTTCTTCATTGGAACAATGGGTGATGCATACGGATTGTTTCTACGTTGTATGATTCCTTAGATTGACTAGATTGGCACCAACTTCCAGTAGAATTTTGTGGTTGAAGCCCTCTTTGTATGGTGGTAGGCCTTTTGGTTCTTCAAAGATATCAGCATAACCCTGTAGTAGAGCCTGAAGGTGAGCATCATCAACCTTCTCATTGCCTTGAGCTGAGATATGTGATAGCAGAGCCATAGGTTCTAGATCTGGTTGATTGTCTCCCTCTACCAACTTTATATGTAAGATGGCAATATGTGGTTCTCTTAGCAATAATTTGCTGAAGCTACCACCTTGAATGACCTTGCAACCTGATTTGGTATTGCCTTTTAAGACATGTTTGACTCCATTGAGGGTAAACTCCATCCTGAGGTGTGAAAAATCCCACCATATTGGTCCTAATGTGGTTAGCCATTGCATTCCAAGAACCATATCACAACACTCCGAAGAGACAATTCTTATTTTTGTGGTGAGGGTGTAGCCTTGCATCCTCCAAGTAAAGGCTGAACACTTGTACTTTGTCAACATGTTATTACCATTTGTTGTAGCTACATGCATGGGTGTTAGAGGATCCAGTCGGCAACCAAGCTCATTGGCCACATTTTGGTCTAGAAAATTATGGGCGCTACCAGGGCCAATAAGGATATACAACTTCCTCTTCCCAAATTAACCCATTACCCTCATACAATTGAAGGTTATCGAACCATTCAAGGCATTTATGGAGATGGTAGGTGTTTGCACAGCTGGGTCCACCACATCTGCCTTATTATGATCATCTTGCTGATTATCTCCCTCCTATGAAGACTTTTCATCGTCATTACCATCCAGAAAATACACCAGAGATCTCTTGTGTTTCAAGTGATGCCCTGGGGAATAAGGCTCTTCACAAAACATACGCAGTCCCTTGGCTCTTCTTTCCTGCATTTCTTCATATGTAAACTTCTTTGGGATCTTGTCTGTTTGATGTATATGTATGAAACTAGGTTTAAGAGCCTGGTCTCGAGAGGATCCTGGCAGTGGTAAGAGTGGTGCGTTATTACTGCTCTTGTAGTTTTTTTTGTAGATTTCTGAGTCGGATATAGATTTAAGGGAGCTCTTCCTTGCTTCATAGGTGTATGTAGAAAGGAAGATTCATGCAGCTTAGCTATTTTTGCTGTAGGTGATATTGTCTTACATTTGAGCTGTCTGGTATGATAAGTTGGGTGAGGACTCATATTACCGAGGAAGATATTGAGGGCAAGGCTTGAAGGTATAATAACCCTAGTTTGAAGTCTCTCAAACTTATGTAGATTCGATCCCACAGAGTCACTAGCTTGTTTCAGGCTCACAAGTTCAGCAAGCGGATCATCCACCAACTCACTAAATCTAGATGAAACAACCATTACATACTTAACCCAGGATGGCCAAATTTCATACCTTTCATCTAGGTAATTATGGTGTAACTCAATAGCTTCTCCTCCAAGATGTAACGCCTCTAGCTTTACCTTCAGATCGAACAGTGTACCATCAACTCAACTGTGTATCGATTGAAAGGCAAGAATTTCCCACAACCAAAGGGAGTGGTTCGCAGCGGTAGATCCAGCCACAGAAGTCTGGTTCGTCAAAGCTCAGGAAACTAATCTTGGTGAGACAGGTTATTAAGCTTTTTGGGTAGTTGATTCATCTTCTCTAACATCGGGTTTCTGCCGTGTGAACCTCGATCTACCCCTCTCGGACCAAATTTATCTAGTAACTGGAACATCCCCTGAGATAGGACTATAATAGGAGGTCATGAGTTTCTTCTAGCGAACCCATGCTTCGCCCCACTTAGATCCGGCAAATCCGATAACTAGAACACCCCTGAAAAAGGGCTCCAGCGGGAGGCGAAGAGGTTGACTCTTGATTATGATCGGCTTGTTTCTTTGTTGCTCCTTGAGATAAATAAGAGAAATCAACGTCTCCAACTTCTCAAATCGCACCTGTAGAGATTCTGTTCGAGCTTGATTTTCTCTCATCTGGTTCTCTTGCTGTAAACGCAACTCTTCAAATTTTTCCACCAAATCGCACCTCTAGGAATCACTCTAACGGACAATCAATTCTGAAAATGGAAATGATGTATTCGTACTAGAGGAAAGAGTAAAGTAAGAGAGAGAAATGCTAAATGATAATTCATATCGTTTTGGGTCCTGGACCACACAGTACATAATGTGTGATTACAGAGAAATTAACTGAAACAAGAAAAGTTAAACCGGACATAACTAGAGCTTAAAAACATTACAAACCCAAACATTATTATTAAGTGGATGTGATTATACTGTCACAGGACCAACTCGAACCCCCAGCCCTCTATCAAGATGGTTCACTTCCTGTTTTAGTCCAAACAATACAGATCCTGATGTAGGAACCAAGGGAAGGATCCTAAAGTGTGGTGGATGATGGAGATTTGTAGCTGGCCGAAGGGCACTCTCTACAGATCTAAGTGGGTGAATTGATGGAGTGAAGTGGTAAACGAGATGGAGACTCTTCAACTGGCCGACGGGCACTCTTTGAAGAATCCGGGGAATGAGATGGATAGAGGGTGGATCGAGAGACGCCACACAGATGATGGAAGATCTGTGATAAGTCGGATAACACTCAATCTTCAAGGAATCACACACAAAAAGAAGGAGAGGGTGGCTGCTTCTTTCTCAGAAGTTAAACCTAGAAAAACACTCGTTTTATTTCATTCAACGTTAAAAGATACAAATCTGAGAAGGGACTTTATATACTAGTCCATCAACTGGGGACCTTCTAGGGACGAAATTATTACATAATAAAAGGACTAAACTTGCAAAAAAAATTTGCTTGAAATTAAAAGACATAAATAAAAGACACTTAAAACCTAACGGTCATAATCCTGCAAAACAAAAATAATAAACTCGTTAATTATTTAAAATATTCTAATTCATACCTTGAGAGTTTAGTTGGTCGAGTCTTCTCTTAAAATGGTGAACAAAGTAGTTCCTTGGAAAATGTTCCTAGAGGACCGAACTGACAGATTCACAAAACTGGTATTGATCAAGTTGGTGCTGTAGGAAGTTTCTGAAATGTTCCTAGAGGGTTGAATTGACAGATTCACAATATTGGCATTAATCAAGTTGGTGCTGTAGGAAACTGTTTCTGGACATATTTGCTCTTGAGCCTCTTCTTGCATTTCCTTGGTAATATTAGCTTGTTGATGATCTTCAAGCTCTGAGATGGAGATGAGATTCTCTACAGACTTGTTAAACTCTTCCCTTAGTTTCTTTGTGCCTGATCTAGTTCCTAGCATTTGATTCATAGTTGGAATATTGATGATCTCTTCTTCAGATTGGATTAAGCTAGTTTCGATGTCCTCATCATCTCCTCCCTCTTGAAAAGGTTCTAACCTCAGAACAAGTGCAACTACTTTGAAAGGAGATAGACCAGCAACATTGAAGGTAGAAGAGATATTCATCTCACCTGGTAGTTTAATTTTGTAGGCATTTTTGTTGATCTTTTCTAGCACTTGAAAGGGACCATCTCCTCGTGGTGCAAGCTTTGATTTCTGCTGGTTTGGGAATCTTTTATGTCTCATGTGTAGCCACACCCAATCTCCAGGTTCAAAGGTCACTTTCTTACGGTGCTTGTCAGCTTGTTGCTTGTATTTCTTGGTTTTCTTTTCCAGATTCTCTTTGACCTTTTGATGAAGCTTCTTCACAAAATCTGCTCTGGTTTCACCTTCAGCACTAGAATAAACAGATTGGGGCAAAGGTGAAAGATCTAATGGATTAGTAGGATTAAAACCATAAACAACATCAAAAGGTGAGAATTGAGATGCAGAATGCTTAGCATGGTTATAAGAAAATTCAATATAAGGCAAGCAAGATAACCAATTCTTTAAATTCTTACCCACCATGGCTCTCAACAAGGTTGAAAGAGTCCGGTTTACTACCTCTGTTTGGCCATCAGTCTGGAGATGACAAGTGGTTGAAAAAAGTACCTTAGTTCCCAACTTTCTCCATAAAGTTTTCCAGAAATGGCTTAGAAATTTGGTATCTCGAACTGAAACTATGGTCCTTGGCACTCCATGTAGACTTACAACTTCTTTGAAGAAGAGCTCAGCAGCTTGAGTAGCGTCATTAGTCTTGTTACATGGTATGAAATGAGCCATCTTGGAGAACCTGTCCACTACTACAAAGATGGAACCCTTGTTGTTGATCTTAGGCAGTCCTAAAACAAAATCCATAGTGATATCTACCCAAGGTAGGTTAGGAATATGCAAAGGCATATATAAACCATGTGGATATGACCTGGATTTTGCCTTTAGGCAAGTGATGCAGTTAGCACATAATCTCTCTACATCTCCCTTCATGCGCGGCCAAAAGAAATGCTCCATAAGAACACTCAGTGTCTTGTCTCGGCCAAAATGTCCCATAAGCCCACCTCTATGTGCTTATCCAATTATCAGCTCTCTCATAGACCCTTGTGGAATGCAAAGCCTTTTATCCTTGAACAAGAATCTATTATGCTGATAGAATGCTCCACAGGCAGCTTGGTTGGTTTTTTTGAATATTTCTTGAAAATCTGGTTCAGTTTCATACAAACCTTCAATATGCTCAAATGCCATGATTTTAGCCTCCATAGTACTGATCAAGGCGTATCTCATTGATAAAGCATCATCTACCATGTTTTCCTTGCCTTTCTTATACTTGATCACATACGGAAAAGTCTCCACGAACCCAAGCCATTTTGCATGTCTCTTCTTAAGTGTGGTATGTCCTCTTAGATGTTTGAGTGTCTCATGATCTGTATGAATAACAAACTCTCTTGACAGTAAATAATGTTGCCAAGTTTCAAGAGAACTTATCAATGCGTAGAGTTCCTTATCATATGTTGGATAGTTCAAAGAAGCTCCACTGAGTTTTTCACTGAAGTATGCTACAGGTTTTCCTCCTTGAGTTAGGACAGCTCCTATTCCTTTCCAGCTCCTTTGCTTCTTCTGGATTTACTCTATAAGCAGCTTGGTTTTGCAAAGGTGCTCCGAGAACCAGATCAATCTGATGCTCTATTCCTCTTATTGGTGGTAACCCGGGTGGGATCTCTTCTGGAAATATATCAGTGAACTTGTTGAGAAGATCTAGAACAACAGTAAGTAGATCTTTTGTTTCTGATCCTGAAAACAAAGCTTCCTTAAAGATCATTAGTAGCACCTGTGTTTGAGATCCAAGAGATTTCAAAACAGTAGAAGGTGTTACATAAAGATTAGTTTTACTTAGCTTGTTTCCTTTGGACATAGTTGTTTGCATCTCATACACTTCTTGTGGAGTTAATGGTGCAAATGAATGCTTCTTGTTATTGTGCACAAAAGTGTAGTAGTTGGTTCTGCCATTGTGTAGTGCTTCTTTTTCAAATTGCCATGGACGTCCTAGAAGTATATGTCTAGCTTGCATAGGGATCATGTCACACACAACTTGATCCACATACTTTCCAATGTTGAATGACACGGTAACTTGCTCGGCAATTTTCAGCTTAGTCTCATCATTTAGCCACTTAAGTCAATATGGTCGAGGATGCTTTGTCTTCTGAAGACCTAGCTTATCAACCAAATACTTGTTAGCCACCTTAGTGAAAGAACCACCATCAATGATTAGATTACATACTTTAGAATTGATTGTGCACCGAGAGTGGAAGATATTTTCTCTTTGGATGATTTCTGGCTCATAGAGAACGCAGAGAGCTCTCCTAGTAACTAGAAGTTCTCCTATATTTGCATAACCCACAACTTCTTCTTCAGAATTTTCAGGCTCAAACTCCTCTTCATCCTCAGACTCATAATCTCTATTGGCCTTTAGAATCATGACTCTTATGTTTAGACACTCCCTTGTGTAATGTGATTTTCCCTGACATTTAAAACAAGTGATGTCACGCAATCTTTGAATTGGAATCTTACCTGGTCCTGGTTTGGAGTTTTTAGATGTCTCAGGTAGAGGCTTCTTGAATTTGGAATCTGTTTCAATAGACTTTCATTTGTCTAGAGTTTTCTGAGGTTGTTGATTCCAAGTAGATTTGTTGCGGTTTGCTGAGAGAGTTTTCCTTTTGATATGTTGTTCAGCCTGAATTACAAGATGCAACAACTCGTCCATATCATAATAAGTTTGCCTATCCACTTTTCTGGCAATTCTATCTTGCATACCATCTAAGAACTGTGCCATCAAAGTTTCCTCTGAATCTTCAGTCTCCAATCTGTTCTTAAGCATTTCAAACTCGTCAAAGTATTCTTCAACAGATTTAGGCCCTTGAGTAAGTTTCCTAAACTTCTTCTGCAAATCTCTGTAGTAATAAGCAGGGACATATCTCTTCCTCAATTGAAACCTCATGTCCTCCCATGTACTGATCTGACAATGTCTATGCCTTCTCATTTCAGACACATATTTATCCCACCAAGCTAAAGCACTTTCAGTTAGTTGTGCAGCAGCTAGAGACACTCTCCTTTGATCTGAGTAGTTGTAGTACTCAAAGATATACTCCATACGCCTTTCCCAATCAAGGTAAGCATCTGGATTAACCTTTCCAGCAAAAGTTGGTGTCGTGAGCTTTACGTCTCTATTTCCAGCATCTTCTTCTCTACCTCCAGCTCGGTGATGTTGTCTTCTTGGTCTATAATCACGTTCATAATCAGGTGGATCTGCTTCTACATCAGTCAAATCATCTTCTGCAGGATTCACTCCTCTAACATTCATGTTTCTTCTGAGTTCTCTGCGATTTGGTGATGGCTATTCAATCTTTGTCATTCTATCTCCAAGAGTCTGAAGTTGGTTTTGAATAGCAGCAAGCATCTGAGCCACGTTCACATCATTATGATTCTCCATGTCCAAAAACGTTCATGTCTTTCACAGAACAAACAAATCAAGTGCATAGAAAGTTGAAAGGTCTAAAACTCACACAAATGAACAGATTTGGACAAAATCTTTTTGGGGTTTTCTTTTTAAACGACAAACAAGCAAACTAGAACAATAAAAAATAGATCTAACTAAGCAAAGAGACCAAAATGAACAGACACAAAATCAAAACAAAAATTAGACACACCTGAAGCAAACAAAGAAATATGAAGAACATAAACAAAAAGGGATAGACAAACCCTGATTTGGAGCAATTAGCTCTGATACCAGATGATGTAGGAACCAAGGGAAGGATCCTAAAGTGTGGTGGATGATGGAGATTTGTAGCTGGCCAAAGGGCACTCTCTACAGATCTAAGTGGGGAATTGATGGAGTGAATTGGTAAACGAGATGGAGACTCTTCAACTGGCCGACGGGCACTCTTTGAAGAATCCAGGGGATGAGATGGATAGAGGGTGGATCGAGAGACGCCACACAGATGATGGAAGATATGTGATAAGTCGGATAACACTCAATCTTCAAGGAATCACACACAAGAAGAAGGAGAGGGTGGCAGCTTCTTTCTCAGAAGTTAAACCTAGAAAAACACTCTTTTTATTTCATTCAACGTTAAAAGATACAAATCTGAGAAGGGACTTTATATACTAGTCCGTCAGCTGGGGACCTTCTAGGGACGAAATTATTACATAATAAAAAGACTAAACTTACAAAAACAACAGACTCAAAATTAAAAGACATAAATAAAAGACACTTAAAACCTAATGGTCATAATCCTACAAAACAAGAAAATAAACTCGTTAATTATTTAAAATTTTCTAATTCATACCTTGAGAGTTTAGTTGGTCGAGTCTTCTCTTGAAATGGTGAACAAAGTAGTTCCCTGGAAAATGTTCCTAGAGTACCGAATTGACAGATTCACAAAACTGGTATTGATTAAGTTGGTTCTGTAGGAAGTTTCTAAAATATTCCTAGAGGGTTGAATTAACAAATTCACAATACTGGCATTGATCAAGTTGGTGCTGTAGGAAACTGTTTCTGGACATATTTGCTCTTGAGCCTCTTCTTGCATTTCCTTGGTAATCTTAGCTTCTTGATGATCTTCATGCTCTAAGATGGAGATGAGATTCTCTACACACTTGTTAAACACTTCCCTTAGTTTTCTTGTGCCTAATCTAGTTCTTGGCATTTGATTCATAGTGGGAATATTGATGATCTCTTCTTCAGATTCGATTAAGCTAGTTTCGATGTCCTCATCAGATCCGCATCGTCTAGAAAGCTTAAATGGTACTCTAAGGAAAGATCATCCTGGATAGCTCTCAAGGATATGGAGAAACTGCCTAAATTATGATCTTAATTGTAAGATTGGAGAATTGTGGTGGAAAATTTTTAGTTTTTTGGGAGGAAAATGACTGTGCTACCAAGAAGAAAATGATTTGGTGTGCTGAGATTGCGATTGAAAGGCGAAACGAACATGAGGTTTACGGGAAAGTGGAGTGGTCTGATGTGGTGCTTACAGTCTCCAATTTGTGTTCTTTTGAGCTATTTATTGTTGCCACTGTTTGAGCCGTAGGATTTATTTACTTGGTCCAATCTACGATTTTGTTGCGGAGTCAAAAGAGACTTTCACTATTTTGTTAGAGCACAATGTAATTGTATGACCTCATAAATATTTTATGACAACTCCATTTCTCTTTTCTTTTAATGAACTACCAAATTATATAGAAAGTAAACAGACTGAATATCCATTAATTTGGTAGTGCAGTTAGGTTCAATCAAGAGAGTAATAGTAATTATTTTTAAATAATCAACTTGAACTACATATTGCACTAAATGGGTAAAGCCGAAGCTGATTTTCACAACATGAAGAGGCTGTCTCTGCAAGAAGCCCATGGTAGATGAAGCTTGAAAGCTTGTACGAAACGATGATTGACAAAGGCTTATGAGGTAACTTGGGTCACATTGGCCGTATGAATACCGTTAAAGGAATGGTTCAGCCAGCGCAATAATTTTGCTGGGGAACCATTGTATAAGAACCTGTGGAGTAGAAAGGTTAGGACACTTGTGAGAAAGTCGTGTAGCTAGAAAAAAGTCAGTGTGGCAGCTCTGTTCTTTCAGAAATTTGTTGGGGAGAAAGCCGGTAGCGCTAATCGTGTTACCCTAGCTGCTTTCATTATAGCTTGCTCTTAGTCTGGCAAAAACGACTTTGTTGCTGATTTGATTGAGAGAATCTCATGAGGTGTAGGCTAAAGAAGTGATTATGGTTCAAATAGCTAATCCAGATTGTGGATGAAGAAATCATGGAATGTAACCGACATTGAGGCGTTGGTTGTTGTTGAATTTTGAATCAGTTATTCTCAGTTTTTTTAATCCCCTGTTAGTAGATATAAAAGAGGGTTTGTGGAGGAACGGTGTTTGTTATGTCATTCGAAAAGAAAAGGTTCATAAACACAAATCATTGCTTTGCTACATCAGAAACATTGATTCTATCTTAGTAACCTCGACCTCCTATAGTTTAACTTTTAGCCAATTCTTACTTGAATGCTTGAGAACGAGTACTACTTAACTTATGATGATGATAAGTATTTGCGATGCAACGGAGCTGATCTCTTGACTCGAGTATCTAAATGGTTTTTAAACGGGAAGAATAGGCATATAACTCAACAGGAGCTTAACATTTGATAACAAGGTAAAGCGGCCACTCTGTCTTTCTACTATTTTTACTCACAAGAAGACTTCCAAATTTTATGTTATAGAAGATTCATTACTTTGCAAAGCTTCCAACTTAATTTGTGTTGATTTTGATGGAGCAGTTATATTGCATATCCTGCAACAGAGGATTTGTAGCAAGACGAATTTTTCAAGGAGATCCTCAACGAGTCCTTGACTTACCATTTCCGCAAGAGCGTAACTTCAGCTCTGATCCCTGAACCAGAGAGCCTTGTGGGCCTTGTGGCTAGGTTTCTTGATCATAGTTGTATCAAATGCTCCAATGTATAATATGGTGAAACCATTTATATAAAGATTAAGATATATGCAACTCTCTGTATCTCCCTCTCTATGAGATACCGGTGATTTTTTTCTCTCTCCTCCTTCGTCATCTTCACCCTCTCAATCTCTCATTAAAATCAGTCTCTAGTTCCTATATTCGTCAAAACTGTGGCATATTATTGTCATTTGATCAAGAACGAAGCAGAATATCAATCATTGGGCCTAGTATTGTACTTTCCACTAACTTACATTTTTCAAATCATTATTTTAATAAAATTATATTATTAATTTGATGCTAGAAAATTTGAATATTTTATAGCCAATTTTTACTTCTTCTTACAAAAGAACCGTGGGATCGGTTATGGACTTGGTCCCAGGGATATAGGTTGAAAAACCGAACCTCGTTAACAATTTGTTGTCTCGTTTAGTTTATTCACTTTTATCTAGCCTCACTTTGACTTTCAATTGGTATCAGAGCAGGTTCCTGATAGAGATTTAGTCTTGTCTCGGGTAGATCACGTGTGAGGATAAAATCAGAGTTTTAGAAAGACGAGACATAGCTGAGAATCGAGAGTGATGGATTCATATAAAGAAGGTAAGTCTATGACAAGACCACCACTGCTTGATTCATAGAATTATGGATATTGGAAGGTTCGTATGCAAGCTTTTCTTTGCAATCTTGATGAAGATTGTTGGAATTCGATTGAACTTGGTTGGGAGCCTCCTACAATTACGGATGATAAAGGAGTTGAAAGTCATAAGCCAGGAGATAAGTGAAATGCTATAGAGAAAAAACTACCAAGTTGCAATTCTAAGGCCAAGACTGCGATTTATAATGTTATTGATTCAAGCTAATTTCTCAATATGCATCAGCTCAAAAAGCATGGAAGACATTGGAGAATATCTTTGAAGGCACTACAAGCGTTAAGAGAATAAAACTTGATATGTTGGCATCTCAATTTGAGAATCTAAGGATGGAAGAAGAGGAAATTGTGGCTGAATTTAGTGCCAAGTCATGTGACATATCTAATAAATCTTTTACTCTTGGAAAGCATTACAAAGACAAAAAGCAGGGGAAGAAGTTGAAGTGACCGTTGCCTGCAAAATTTGAGTCAAAACATTTATGCAGAAGCTAATAATCTAGATGAAATGCTTTTGATGAGTTTGTTGGGATTCTCCAAGCTTTTGAGTTGAGCAAAGCATATGAAGCTAAAGCAAGGAAGAAGAAGGAAGATGATACTAAAGAAGATAAGAAAGATGACATTGGAATTGCTCTTAAGGTACCATCAACTGAAGACTCAATGAGTATGCTATCAAGACGATTTGCTAAATATCTGAAGCAAAACGGAAAAGAGAAGAAGAATAGAAAAGATGAAGAGTTGGGAAGTTCATCAAATAAATTACAATGTTTTGAATGCAAAGGATATGGACATGTTCTTTCCAATGTGCCAATCTACACAAGCAGAAGAAGAAGTCTATGCATGTCGTTGATAGTGAAACTGATTCAGATGATGAAGAAGATATGAAGAATTTTGTGGCATTTACTAATTTTATGTCCTGTTTTGAATCAGAACCTGCACCAAAATATGAAACAACAACAAAACTTGCAACAAGTGTAGAACCTGCAACTGGAGCTGAACCTACAACTGCAACAGAACCTGCAACAAAAAGTGATAGCGAGGCATAAAGTGTTGATGATGAGGAATTTGCTATGAACTACAAGATGTTGTATAAACATTTGCTTAAATTAGTTGAGGAGAATTTAATGTTGACGAGGGAGAAACTCAAAATAGAGGCTAAGGTAGTTGAAGCACAAAAGTATGCAACCAAGAAAGAAGAAGAAGCATCACAAGCTAGAGTACAACTTGAACAAACCCAAAAGAATTTGATGATGCTTAGTAATGGCACAAAGCAGTTGGATCATATTTTAAATATTGGCAAAACTGATAGATATGGCATTGGATTTAAAGGAAATCCTTCACAATTAGATCCAAAGTTTGTTTCTAGTGGAAAATTTACGTCTGCAATAATAAATGCGACAGAGACTGCAACTGTGGCAGGAACTGCGAAAGAGACAGCAACTGTGACAAGAACTGCGTCAGAGACTGCAACTAGAACAAAAAAATCAGAATTGCAGAGTGAACATCGACGAATGTTTCAACCCATTTGCCATCATTGTGGAGTTGTTGGACATATTAAGCCTAGGTGTTTCAGATTATTGAGGGAAAGAAATTAAATGGCGAAAGCTTATGATGTGAGATTTTGTGTGCCTACATGTTATCATTTTGGACTTCAAGGACATATCAAGTGTAATTGTTTCAGATTAGTTCGAGAATCCAGTCATGAAGGTATAAGACTCAGTAAGATTTGGGTTAGGAAAGATAATCTCTATGGAGATGGTGCACTTGGCTATCAACCTTAGTTTATAAAGCGAGGATAATTTTCTAGTTAGTTTTGACCATGTTGTGACTCAAGCAGGGGGAGAATGGTGATGTTCTTGGTGATTTTGTTTTAGAAGATAAGTATTGTTGAGTTCACAAACATAGTCAAAAAGAGGAAGAATGTAAATGTCATTTTTCTGTCTGACATAGTTGCTGAAGTGATACAGGATGTTGCAGTTTTGTGTACGTGTCAGGTTTCTAAAAGATAAAAGAGGACAAGATTAGATCACGTTTGAGAATAAATCAAAAAGAGAAAAAAATAAAGGATAAGGTTAAAAATAAGAAAAACCTAAAAAAAAGGGGAAAATCATTTTCCTTGAGGGATTAGGAAATCATGTTGGCTATATAAAGAGGTATGGACGTGTTGGAGAAGATCAAGGGAGATGAGACACAAAAAAAATCCTAAAGAGCTTCTTGAGAGTTTGTGTGAGCTTGTGTGATCAATTGTTGGAGCCTTTGACGTCATTGATGTGCATTGATGTTGACGTACGGGTGTGACATAGTCTAGAGATCCTCTGAGATTGAAAACAAGACTCATGGGGAGTTTAGTTAAGGGTAGATATTATCCTTAACATTTCATGTTATTGAACAGAGCGTTGAATCAAGAGGATTGTGCTTGATTTACGCGTTTGCGAATAAGATGTATTTGCTTTCTTTTTCTAGTGAAATTGTTTATGGACTTGGTCCCGGGGATGTAGGTTGAAAAACCAAACCTCGTTAAGAATTTTTTGTCTCGTTTAATTTCTGTACTTTTATCTAACCTCACTTGCACATTTAATAACAACAAAGGAATTGCAATGGTTCAAGGGGATGAAATTCTGACTTTAATCCACATAGTAGCTTTGTTTGCTCGGCGAGACATAGTAGTCTACCTTTATGGCATTACAGAGTTCACAAAACTAACCAATTCCAGGGAGCTAATTAATTTATTTCTTGCTATCATATCAGCCGATGTGTTTG
The DNA here is from genome assembly GCA_004349715.1 of Crucihimalaya himalaica. Taxonomy (NCBI): domain Eukaryota; kingdom Viridiplantae; phylum Streptophyta; class Magnoliopsida; order Brassicales; family Brassicaceae; genus Crucihimalaya; species Crucihimalaya himalaica. The sequence continues at coordinate 60,079 of SMJT01000097.1, forward strand.
GTAGATATCTCTAACTCCCTCAATAGCACTAGCTTTTTCTTTTCTTATCTCTCTGTCAAATTAAGTTATGATCTCATACTTGCAATTTTTTTTCCAGATGTAACTTTAAATATGTTGAAAAAGAATATTTAACTAGCCGCTAATCAAAACTCTAAAGGAGAGACAGCGTTGCACTTGATGGCTCGCAAACCCTTAGCAATTTCACGTGAAAAAGAGTTGAACCAATTTCAGAGACAAGCAAATTCGAGTAAGTACAACCTATGCAAATTGCCCTTTTATTTTCTTCTATGCATGCCTTAACATCGCAATTAATATTAGCTCTTCTTTCCCATGTAGTATTCAAAGGTTTATTCACGATCAGCTCGTAGAGAGATATGGAAATCAATTGCACAACAACCAGAAAAAGCGATTTCGGATTTCATTAGTTCACCTCGAAATCTACTCTTTGATGCCATCAAATAAAGAAATATTGAACTTTTAGATATTCTTTTTTGTTCTTGTTCGGACCTACTATGGAAAGTTGATGAGAAAAATCGCAATATATTCCATGTTGCTGCTTTAAATCGTCATGTAAACATCTTCAACATAATCTACGAGCTCGGAGCTAGAAAGGATTTGATAGCTTTTTGTAAAGACATGTCGCAAAATAAAAATTTTCACCTTGTGGCTCGTTTACCATCTGCGAATTGGTTACCAACGGTACCACGAGCAACACTTCATATGCAAAGGGAAATTCCATGGTTCGAGGTATGCTGATCACAGCTCCATAACGGTTTGTATTTCTTCTCCATTGTTATCGGGGTTTATATATATATCCTTAAAAACCTTCTAATCACATTATAAGCTGTTAAAGATGTTGGAAGTATAGAACCTAAGAAACAGAAATCAGAATCGGGGAAGAAACAAATTTGTAAAGCCGTAGAGAATCTACTGCACTTGAGGGAAAACCGCTTAATCCCAGGTGCAAGATGACCAAGGCGGCTCACTCCAGGGTTCACTCTGGTCTCAAATGAATCGTGCACTCAATTCAAAAGAGATGAAACTCTCAAACCCAAAATCAGAAATTAAAAAAGAAGAAGAAGAGAGTAGAAGAGAGATATGTTTATTCTCACTTATGAAATTGAAGACTTAGCTCTTTCTTAAATAGTATCAAAATCAAACCTCTCAGCAAAGATTTATGCCATGAAATCCGAGCTGCAACATCCCACATATCCCCATCGTTGCAAACAGATGCGAGGAAGACATGGTCATGATTTGTACTTCTTCTTTTAAGAAGAAAGAGTTTTTATCAAATTTAGTTTGGATTAAAAACCAAACGTGGGTATATTTAGAACAATAAGAGCCCATAAGGAAATCAATAAAGGCCCAAGCGATTTGTAGAAACAAACCCAACAATCCTCCACATGTTTCAAAAAATTGAAAAGAAACGTTGATGTCCTTAGGACTTGAATCAACAAAACCAAAAATAAAAAATGTTTGAGAATTTTGCATATCAATACAATGTAATTACTAGACCTTTCGCATAACCCTCCATCATAAGTGTTCTAGTGAGTTAGCCCACAACTCATCTAGTAAGGCAGCCTCTACCTTGACACTTACTTAGGTGACTTATTAAATGTGTGTTGTCTCACACCCTCCCCATACATGAATATGTTCATTAAGAGACCGTACGTCTCAACCTTCCAACAACAACTACATGGGAACTTAACAAACATCAGATTAATATCATTTTTTTGTTTGATCAATTGAACCAAAAACTCAAAAATGAATAAAATTCTTGGTTTGGTATCCAGAATGATCTAACCTGAAAAAGGCTTTAGTCCCATTTCCTTTACTGTGTCCAGGACCATTCGTCCACACAAGCCTTTCGTAAGAGGATCATTTATGTATTTCCCTTACCTCACAAATTCCAACGATAATACTCTAGCTTCAATCAAGCTTCAATCAAGCTTCTTATCACTTTATGTCGCATACTTATATGCCTTTTCTTCCTAATATACAGTGCGTTCATTGCCACAACAATCGCAGCTTGAGGATCACATCTTATGGACACCGAATGACAAGGTCTTCCTATCATCAGAACGTCAGCAAGCAGGTTTTCCAACCAATCCGCTTCTTGACCTGCCAATTCAAGATCAATTAGTTCAAATTCTATAGTGGAACGAGCAATACAAGTTTGTTTTGTAGACTTCCATGCTACTGCTCCTCCACTCAATGTGAATACAAAACCACTAGTATAGTTTACTTCATCATTGTTTGATATCCAATTAGCATCACAATATGCTTCAAGTACACATAGATAACCAATATAACATAAGTTATAATCAATAATTCCTAACCAATGATCAAAGTTAGGATTATGAGTATATCTACATAATATACTCACAACATATGCAATATCAGGTCTGGTGCAATTCATCAAGTACATCACACTACCTATTATCTTAGCATAATCAGATTGTTTCACACTTTCTCCTCTATATTTACACAAGTGCAAAGATGAATCATGAGGAGATTTAGCGCAACGTTCATCCCAATACCCAAATTTCTTAAAAACTTTTTCGATATAATGAGATTGGTTTAATGAAAATCCAGAATCCGTTTTGCGACTTCAATCCCAAGGATAACATCAGCTTCATCTAGATTTTTCATATCAAATTTAGAACTCAAGAAAACCTTTGTATCACAGACAATTTCGAGAGATGTGCCAAGAATAACCATGTCATCTACATATAAGCATATAATGACATATCCACTTTCATGCATTTAAGAAAACACACATGTATCTCCAAAATTTGAAACAAAATCATTTTCATGCAAAGTGTTACTGAATTTTTCAAACCATTGCTTAGGAGCTTGCTTAAGACCATAAAGAGATTTTTTTCAACTTGCACACTTTGGCTTTGATTGGTGACACTGTGTAATCGCGGAATGGCGGAAAATAAAATTAAGTTGCGGAATGACTTAATCTGCAGAATGAAAAGTTGCGGAAAAACAAAAAACTGTGCGATTGGATAAATCTTGCGGAATGGTGGAATATAATTTTTAAAAAAAAAAATTTAAATACTTAAAAGATTAAGTTATTTAATATGAATTCTCACCATATTTAAGATTATTTGATAATCAGAAAATTGTTAAACATATATTTAAAATTAGAAAGAGATGAAACATTCTAAATATATTAGAGTAAAATAACATTAAAAATATTATTCAAATTTTTTTTTTGTTTAATACATTCATAATATATATATATATATAAACTTAAAAATATTTTTCAAACACTTATAATTTTAAAATTATAAACAACAATATCTAAATAATATATTAATATTCATGCAACCATATTAATATTCATGCAACCGTATTATCCATGCTCAAAGTTGATTTTTTTGCCATAAAAAAAAATAAAAATAAACAATATATTTTGCCATTACACAAATAAGCAACTATACTCTCACTTAATTGCTTAATGGCCATTTACTTGTATTTTTTCAGCAAAAACACAAACTCTGCGTTTTTGCGTTTTCTGACTCATTACACATTTTTCTTTGATTGGTAAAATTCCTGCGGAATCGCGTTAGAAAACGCAATTCCGCCATTCCGCAACATACCAATCGAAGCCTTTATGTTCTTGACCATGCACAATGAATCCTTCAGGTTGCACCATATATATTTCTCATGCAAATCACCATTTAAAAATGCAGTTTTCACATCCATTTGATGCACAACCAACTTATGAATCGATATGAGAGCAAACAATATGCGAATTGTAGCAATTTTAGTAACTTGAGCATAAGTATCGAAATAGTCTACTCCCTGTTTTTGTGCAAATCCTTAAGCCACCAGCCTCACCTTGAATTTTTCAATGGAGCCATCAACCTTGAATTTTTTATTTAGGATCCATTTGCATCTGATTGCTTTGCAACCCCTAGGCAAATCAACAATCTCCCAAGTGTGGTTAGTCATAATAGAATCAAACTCATTATTGACTGCATCTTTCCAAAAAACAGAATCCATAGATTTCATAGTTTCAAAAATGTATAAGGATCTTCTTCTATCAAGAAAGCATACAAAAATTCTTCACTAATCTCATCATAGTACTCAGCTAGAAAGGTAATCATAAAATTTGGACCCAAATCAGTTTGATTTCTCATTCTCTCTAGGTTCTTCACTATCATTAAGAGTTCTTTTAGCAGAAGCATTACTTGAAACAGCAAGTTCTAAATTACATGCATTACTAGAAGAAGCATATTCCAAGTTCCTTTTTAAAAGGAAACATATTTTCAAAAAATTCAACATCTCTAGACTCTATCATGCTGTCAAATTGCAAAGAATCATGTTTAAAAGTCAAGCAACGATAAACAACACTGTTCAAAGCATAGACAACAAACACGTCATCTACATTCTTAGAACCAATTTTTTATTTTTAAAATCAGGCAATCCTACTCTAGCAAGACATCCCCACACTCTCAAGTAACTCAAATTAGGAGAATGACCTTTCCGAAGTTCATAAGGTGTAACATGAATTTCTTTATGAGGCACTTTATTCAAAATATAACGTGTTGAAAGAATAGCTTCCCCCCACATTTGATCAAGTATACCAGAACTAAGAAGCATAGCATTGATTATTTCTTTAAGGGTTCTATTTTTTCTTTTAGCAATACCATTTTTTTTAGGCGAATAAGGTGCAGTTCTTTCATGAATTATACCTTCTTTTAAACACAAAGACTTCATAATTTCAGATTCATATTCCCCACCTCTATCAGACCTTAACCTCTTAATTTTTCTATCTAGTTGGTTTTCTACTTCAACTTTATATTGCATAAACATTTCACATGTTTCATCCTTTGTTCTTAACAAATAAACTCTTGATATATCTAGAAAAATCATCAACAAAGGTAATATAATAATGATTTCCACCTCTACTGGTGGTGTTTTTAAAATCAGCAAGATCATAATGTATGAGTTAAAGCAATTCTGATTTTCGATTAACAGGATGAGAAAATGGCTTTCTAGCATGCTTTGCTTCAGCACAGATTTCACATTTTGAGACAGTCTTTTCCAAGTTATCAGGGATCAAATTTGCATGCTTTAAGCGTCTAATGGAATTCACATTTAAATGTCCTAATCTGCCATGCCAAGTATCCAAAGCACACACAAAGTAAGTACAAGCACAACAAATTTTTCATTCACAATCACAAGAACAAAGATATTCCCATTACAAAAGGTTTTTCCCACATATCCCCCATTCTTTGTTGGCTTGGGTCTTGGGTCTTGGGTCTAGGTGAATGTGGGCCTTTAAGTCCACAAAAATTGTTCTTTTTGGGGAAAAATTTTAATGCAATTTTGCAACAATTTTTGGTCCATTTAGAATTTATTTTTTCATAGTTAATATTGATAAAATTCGAACGTTTAATGGATGAGATCGAGTCGTCCACGTTATGTGCGTATCTCACCCAACCGCCAAGTCTTGCGCCCCACAAACCGAGTCTTTCACCGCGCCTCAACTTCCTCGATCTCTGCGGATTTTCAGGATCGCACACATGCCTCTCTCGTTATAAAAAACTCGCCTCTCTCTCATTTTAGATTATCGTTCAAAAACACTAAAACGAAAACTCTCTCCCTCACATTTCTTCTGCAAAAACATAAGTGTCTCAAGAGTATATCGTAGGATTTACTGTTCGTAGATTCCGGATTTTCAAGTGTTACAAAACCGGTCTTTCCGTAGTTGTATCATGGGATTCATCTTCTAATAAACCACCACATTGCGGGAGATAGTTTGAATTAAAGAAAAAGATTAAATCTTGCCTCTACGGGTATTTTTCCTTAATCGTTTTCAAAGTTGATATTTGTGTTTTGTTATTCAGATTTTCGCGGTCTAACAAATAAAATTATTAACCCCATTGTTAACTGATTTACCTCGTTATTAACCGTTTTATCTCATTGTGTTAGACCGCGAAAAGTTAAAACTGTTAATAATGAGGTAAATAAAATTTGTACGAGGCCAAATATTGATCGCTCTATCAAAATTTTGCTACACTGGAAACATTGGTTCTGTCTTAGTAACCTCCACCTCCAATGTTTTAAATGTTAGCCTCTCTATGCGGCCAATTCTTACTTGATTGGTTGAACGAGTACTACTTAACTTCTGATGATGATAAGTGTTTGTGATGCGACGGAGCTGATCTCTTGACTCGAGTATCTAAATAGTTTTTAAACGGGTAGAAAAGGCATATAACTCTATAACTATGCAAGAATTATAGAAGAGGAGGACGAGCCATTAAAGCTTTACTAACATACTTCTATTCTAGCGATAGTTCAAGTCACGATTCCTTGTTAGATCTCTCGACCAAAAATCCGGTGATTTTTCTCCTACTTATTCTCCGTCATTTCATAGTCACATAATCTCTCGTTAAACCAGTCCGCAGTTCTTATATCTAAAATAATTGAATTTAAACCAAACTATCAAAACATAGAAAAAAATATAACTTTTAAATCTCTAACATTTAATTTACCAATTTTTAACCAAAACACAGTTTCTAGTTCAAAATGTAGTTAGATAAATGAGTAAATGAACTTTTCCCCTCTAAAATAAATGCTCAGTATATTGCCGCAAATTATTGTACAAAGGAAAATAGACGGTACAATAGATACGTCCAACAAATAAACACATGTTTTCAAAACTAGCCATACGCTATTACGCTGTTTGAAGAAAATACATTATTTTCAAATATTTTAATTTAGAGCAAAAATTTTAAACATTTTCCACATTTTCATATTTTAAAGAAAAAGACTCCTACCTTTTTTTTTTTTTTAACCGTAGTGATTGATATAGAAATCCTGTATTTTCGCTCCATAAAGCCAAATTCTTCTTAGGAAACAGTAGCTATTATCTATTAGTACATTCGTTCGAAAATAAGTATTGTTTTGTAACTATTTTATCCATATGTAGTTAAAAATAGTTACTATTTGTTGTTCTATAGCTTAGCTCAAACGACATTTGGAAATTCCTACACCATATACTCCTGAGGCTCTCAGATCATCAAAGCGGAAAGTCGAATACAAAAATATTAAGATATGATGGTGATCATTTCTCTTCCGAACGTACGTGCTTTAAGAGTAAATTTTGCAAAACGTACGTGTGCACAAACTTGTTTGGAGACCTTTCAATACGAAGATGGAGTGTTCTAGAAAACTCTCAACATCTTTTTAATTTTATGGTCGCATTTAATTCACCTTAAGACAATGATGAAAATTTAGACAAAGAGTGTTGCGGCAACAATAAATCCCATAAAAATATTTAGTATTATGCATTTTTCAACTGAAATTCAAATATATATTACTACTTAAGTAGGCCTTGTCAGCCCATTTCTCGTCGGTCAAGAATAAGTCAACAAACTAGGTCAATCACATTTGATTTTTAATGTAGTCAGATAGAATATTTAAGATGTTTTTTATTAATATGACCATGCATATCCTCCAGTTACATTGAATCGAAGTAATTAAGGTACTTTACCACACCGGATTTTGCTCTACTTTAACACCAAACATGATAAGTATGTTTAGTTAATTAAGCTTAGCAATTGTACTCACAAGTGCAAAGTTTTTCTTTGCCTGCCTGACGACAAGATGCAAATCCGGTGTTGTAAACTCGAAAGCACTCATTTATGCATGATTCTTCATCGCATGGGTGGCCAAGGCGTATGACCGAAATACATGTTTTTAGCTTTGCACTTGAAATAGCCAAAGAACCTAAAACAGAAACAAATTATATTAATACTTACAATTTTTGAAGTGTATCAAGTAAATGAAGAAACCGAAAAGCCTTAAAACACTGTTCCTTGTATTAATATTTTCTAAAACATTAAATAAATCTCAGAATGTAAAATAGAAGGAAAAGTTTTATGGCAGTAGACATTATATATTAAAGAATTTGCAATAAAATGGGTCAATAATTAGATGAAACCTATTTTGGTAGGTTATTTTGGGAGGGGGGGGGGAGTTAAACAATTACCAAGCCGCGCTTAAAAGAACTAGACGCATCGATTTCAAAAGCAAAATTTGAGTTTTAAAATATATTTCAGTTTCAATATAATACAAGGCATATACAATTTTTTTACCTGAAAGAACAAACATGCAGATGAACAGACACGAAAACAGTAGTTTTGCCATGACTTGCGAAACAATTAGAAGATTACGTTAATTATTTGTTTGTTTGGAGAATCTTTTGATATTGAAAGATAAGACGGAGAAAATATATCCTTATATATTATAAGTGATGTGAGAATTGAGAAATATAGAAAATAGCTCTTTTTGGGCAACATATTTAAAAATTGAAACTATTGTGAAAAGAGTCAAAATAGTTAGTTGTCAAAAAAAACTTTCCCCATAATAGTTAATTTGAACGCTGACCAACTATATAGTTGAACAAAAATGAGATTCCTAAAAATGTACACCATAAATAATATTTGGTACATATGATCAACACAAAATCTCTTTGCATTTATTTTTCTAAAGAAAATTATATGATAAAATTATTCCCATCAAATTATGGGGAAGAACAAAAACGATAAAAAATGTTTACAAATAAATTGAATTATAAAAAATAAATAATAAAACAATTAAAAATATTGATTCAATAAAGAGTATACATAAAATTTAAATTTAAAAGAATAGTATACGGAGTATATTTTAGATAACAATTTAAAAATTAAAATTAAAATTTTATATAGATTAAACTCTTCATAGGATATATATTGTAAATCAGTCACACATCATAAACCTTGGCTCCTCTTAAAACCATTTGCATGTTGCAGTGATTAACATACAATCTAACCCTCTACAAAACATGATTCCCTTGCTAGCTTCTAGGATTTCCTCATGAGCATTGAGTTCAAAATCCTCGGAATTCACTTGAATCATATGCAGACAACCGAATCATCTTAGTCTTAGACTTGAAACTCTTGATTCACCATGTAAATGATATATCATGGTTTTTATCCGTTTTTAGCCATGATATATGTCTTGTTTTTAGAGTCCTTCTAGTGTTTTTGTAGTCTTTTTGAGTCTTTCTAATTGTTTTGTTCCGAAGTAAAGATATCCACGGAGTGGTTGTTCAGGTTTTGGCACGTTTGGAGCATAATTGGAGATATTGGAGCATTCTGGAGTTTATTTTTGGCATTCGTTGAATAACTTCCCACCGTTGGATTGAGCTAAAATTTGGATACAAGATAGATCAATGGATTAGCTTTCATTTGGAAGTGGTTTGAGACCATTCTAACGGTGCGATCAAACGTTATGCCAGTTTTCGTGAAGACAGTCCAGTATGGCGAGCACAGAGTCCTGGTATCGACCGACACCCACCTGGTATCGATCGATACCGACTGCAGGAAAGGAAAACACGTGATTTTACAATTCTGAAGAGTCTGCAACTTGGCTCAGAAGATTCTATTATTTACAATTAAGCCCAGAACGTGTTTTAGCAATATATTGAGGGTTTTCAGCCACTTTTAGAGGGCAGACTAGTTTTGATCATTATTCTCAATACTTGGAGAGAGATTGGTTCCGGGTTTTGTGGGAGACAATTCTGAACCCTGTTTACTCTTGATTTATTTTATGCAATCTATTTTATTCATGATGTTTGCTTCATTCACCATGTCTGAGTAGATTCCCTGTTAGGATTAGGGTTGCTTAAAGGTATTTAATGAATTATTAGATCTGAATTAATTGTTAGGGAATAATCATTAGAGCTTTTCACCTAGACTTGAGATTAATGTTTATTCTAGCCTCGCGAACTAGAATCTGATGTTAGGTTGTTTGATTGGCACGAAAGTGTGATTGATTGCCTGATATAGTGTTTGGTGAGCAAAAGCCCTATTCGCAAAGAAATTTGTAGGATTTTGTGAACAATTGAACTTGATCGTTAATGCTTGTTTAAATTCATAGAATTTGCAAAGAAATTTGGAATTCTAGGTTTAGGCATAGATAGTTTTCGCAACGACAGTTGGTTTACTACATCTGTGTTTCAAGTTTGAGAACGGAGCTTAATTTATTTTCTGACAATTGATTTGATTTGATAATTCTGATTTGCATACAAGTTTCCCTAAGCTTAGCGTTTTCCTCCTCTGAACTACCTGTTATTAATTGTTTTTTTATTCTTAATTTCATCTATTTGGCTTAGCTTAATTCATATTTTAGAATATATTGAGTGTTATCTTGAGTCCTTGTGGATTGACCCCTATAGTGACTGCTTAGATACTTTAGGGTATTAGATTTGAGCATATCAAACTTTGGCGCCGTTGCCGGGGACTCTAATTTCACCATTAGATTACGGTTTAAGAATTTCGATAAGTGTTGAGCATCGATCGATACCCTCTTAGTATCGATCGATAACTCGTTGTTACTTCCGTCACTTTACGCTTTTAACTTCTGTCTTTCAGGTGTATGTAGCATCGTGAGACCAGAGGAAGCAAAGAACAAGCAGTTGATCAACTTATCTAACGAAGAGCTAGCTGAATTAGAGCGTACAATCAGAAAGCAAAAGAAACAAGCAGAGATGAACAATCCGGCTCGATCGTGATGAGGCTGGGGTTTTGAGAGATCAGGAAGGTCACCTGTGTGATGCGAAGACAGAGAATCGATGCAGAAGGAATGTTATTGCCCCTGCGCCAGTAGCTAATGAGGTTATCCCACCAGCTGTGCGTGGGAATGTTGGGAATGTTCAGGTTAATCGTCCAGAACGCTTGGGGAGTACAACAGACCAGATCAGTTCTATGCAAACCGATCTGCGATTCGTATTCCAACCTCCAGAGAAATGACTTTGAGCTGAAGCCTGCATACTACACTCTTGTAGGCCAGCACCTTTCCATGGTCTTTCAGAACATCCAATGGATCATATCGAGAGGTTCGAGCACCTTGGTCACCAGTATCAAATACAAGTGGAGTGTCCAATGACTTCCTCTTCTGTAAGCTCTTCCTACTCTCTTAGGAGATGCAGCTTACTGGCTTGAAGCAGTTGCTCCAGGTTCTTTGACCATTGGAGAGAGACCAAGACTGCTTTTCTGAAAATTTCTATGATGATGCGAGATCAGAGGGAACTCAGGAACAAGATCTCCCAGTTTTCTCAGGAGCAACTGAGGCATTCAAGGCTGCCTGGGTTCGATTTCGGTCATCAGGGAGCTGCCCTCACCACGGTTCTCGCAGGTTCAGTTTGTTGGGTATCTTCTTCAGAGGGATCGATTGAAGGTATCAGATGGCCTTGGACGCCGCAAGCACGGTAACTTCAACACCAGGGTATCCCGAGGACGCTTATGTGTTGATTGAGAACTTGGCATCAAGCAACAGCACTAAGAATGCTGTGATTTAAGAGAAGAAGCAGATGGTAATGCTGATGAGGTTGCAGATTGCATGAGTACATGCGAAGCTGGATTCAGTATCACAATCTGTTGATGGGTAAGCAACAGAAGGCAGTGCATTTTGCTGAGGAAGTCGAGATCACCGTTGAAGGTGAAGCAGAGAATGTTAACTACGTCGGGTGGTAATGGTTTTTTAGAATTCATACAACCGGGGGTTTCACCGACAACTCTCAAAGAGGAGGATTCAAATCCGATTTCAAGTCTGCAAATTTCGGAGCAAACTCTTTGGTCAGAAAGCCATTTCAGAACAGTGGGTACACTCGCACCTATGGAATTCATCATACCAGACACCACCTCCGGAAAGCAAAGTTGAGACTATGTTTGAACAGATTCTTGAGGCAATAGAAGATGACTGTCGACTTTAACAGGAAGATGGATGCCTTATACACTGATCTGAACGGGAAAATTGAAGCCTTGAACATCCATCATAAGAAGTTGGAAACCCAGATTGCTCAGACGGCAGAAACTGTTAAGAGACACGGTCAATGCCATTACCCGGATGGTTTCCTACCGGGAAAGACGGTGAATCCGAGAGAGCACGTCAATGCCATTACGTTGAGAAGCGAAGTGAGGTCACTCCAAGCTTGAAGAACACCTACTTCCGAGTATCTCATCGATCTTGCTGCAGATCACGACGATGAGATTCCTGGATATACCCCAGTATCGGATCGATACTCCTCCAGTATCGGTCAGATCCCAACATCGATCATTGCCTGATCAAAGTCTACAGGACCAGTTGAAAAACCAAAAGCATCGATCGATACCCCCTGTATCGATCGATACCCATCCAAGAGGTCGACCAGAAGCAGACTGCAGGACATGTCGGGAGAGTTTGATGTACCGAAGATTCCTTCCTCGACCCCCTGCTAAGTCTAAGAAAGAAATAGAAAGAGGCTGAATGCAGGCAATGCTAGAGAAAGTCGTTGTTAAACTCCGCGTTCGTCTCGATGCAATGACTTCACCAACTCTAAAGAGGTATGCTAAGAGGATGGTTACCAATAGGCAGTGCGTGAGTCCTGAGGAAGCAGCTCTGCTCACAAAGGACATCAGTGAAATCTCTCTGAAAAGGACAGTTTCAAGGAAAAGAGATGAAGGTACAAATCTCTGACATGTCAAGCAGTGTTATGATTCAGAGTAGGATTCCAGAAAAGCTACCTGATCCAGGGAGTTTGTACTAGACTCTGTTCCATCTCAACTAAAAGGTTCCCTCATTCTCTCTGGGATCTTGTTCGTAGCATTACTATCGAGCCTCTCTCTGTTACTGAAAACCTTGGGATGACCGATTGTTCCAACAAAGATCCTTCTTATCTTAGCTGAGAGATCCAAAAGGTTCCCGCAGAAGGTGTCTTAGAAGATGTTTCACTAATGATCGAAGGCTATATGATTCCCACAGACTTTGTGATTTTGGAATATCGTTTGACGAACCTCAGGATCCTCTTATTTTGAAAGATCATTTGGCAACAGCTGGTGCCATCATTGATTGAGAAAGGGACATATTGAGCTTGATTTGGGTGATGAAGTCATGAGTTTTAACATGGACAAGCTGAGGAGGGAGACCTACCATTGATGGATAGACCTTTTAGGTAGAGATATCCATTGATGAGGACCCAAACACAGAGCTTCACAAGACATTACTGCTTGGGATGTCAAATTGTTGGATGCTACTAAGCTGGTTGTTCAGAAGATTTGGTTGAAAGCTCTGACAAGAGTGATGTACCTAAGGATTGGAGTGAGAGAGTATCTTTTCAGCACTACTAGCTCGAGGAAGAGACTCAAATTAATGCTAGACTGCTGGAAAATGATGTCTTTACATTGGAGCAAGGATTGCAGAGACTTAAATTACAGAAAAAATGGTGAGATTTCGTGTTTCAGACATTTGCGTCGGTCGGACGCAGCATTATGCCCGCCATCTATCCAAGCAAAAACCGTCCACTGCTCACACGGCAGACACCTCGGAGAAAGCAAAGGTAACGCACCTTCTTTTTCCAATTCTAAACCACCTAATATCATCAAATCATATATTTCCATCTACTTCACACTTAAGCAAGCCGCGAGATTTTCGTCGAGCGCTTGTGTTTCTTTTGATGACTGTGCAGGAAAACGAAGTATCCCACCCAATTTTCCATCACGCCCCTGATGTTGTTCCTCACTTCCTTGGTAGACCACATGCAGATAATGCTACACACCACCTTGGAATGAGACGTTTGTCACGGATGCATTCACTGTCTCTCTTGCGAACACCCGACGCGCTGAGCCCCGACACTGTCAAGCTAATGACATTAAACAAGCGCTTAGTGGGGAGGCACCCACTAGTGAGTCTGTATAATAAGTTTTAATTTCAAGTTTATTTCTGATTTTGTGTCTTGAGTCTGCACGAAGAAGACAGGTGTCACGGGCTAGTCGAGAGCAGCATCGATCGACACCATCAGTAATAGATCGATACCACATCATGTGAGAAAGGAGCGCTCGTCTGCGACAAAACACCTGGTATCGATCGATACCAGGCTGTATCGATCCATGATTCTGACCCTACACATGAACGGTAACTTCTTTGCGTTTCATTCGCAGTCTGTTCTTTTATTTTTTTTGCCAACTCTTGACTAGATAACACTGGGGACAGTGTTGTTTAAGTTGGGGAGGTAGTCGCTGACATTGTGTTTGTTTTCTTAGAGTCAGTCGTTTTTGAGTCAAAATTAGTTTTATTGAGTCAAAACCTGTTAGAGATTATGATCTTTTTCTGAAATCTATTGTTCTGACCTTGTTTTGTGTGACCAGTGTTACAGAATCAGTTCTAGATCGCACTAATGAAAAATCCAAAGACTGAACCAGTTGACTAGAAGACACCCATTCTCCAGCAGAGTCCTTCTAATTCCTGAGCCTAATTTTGCACTTCATTTATGAGGTTGGGTTACACTGAACTTGATTTATCATTCATATCTGACAAAGGAACCCATGTGTTTGAAACTTATGGTATACCTCTCCCTTGGCAGACGTTGATACAGAAGATGCATGAAAAATGAGATGATTTCCGCCGAGTAGAGGGCTAGGAACATTTCTAGTGATCCCACTTTCTACTTTGATAAGGAATGATCACACAAAGGTGTGAAGCAAGGATAGGAACATTTCCCGAGACCTCGTTATTCGTCTAAGACCTTTGATACTTTGAGAGGAGAGAACCGGGGATTCAGTGGCAAACACCATCAATACTCGCGTCTCAAACCTCTTGATTTGTATATGCGAAGCTAAATCCAAAATCAAGAGAATAAACAAGAGATAAGTCTGGGGGAGAGTAAAATAATACCAAAGTATGAAACTTGGTGGTTCCTTGTGTCATGATATTGTATGGAAAGAATCTAGAAGGTTCTTGAACATTGATTACAGAGATGAAACTGGCGATGAAGGTTTGGTTGGATGATGTTGTGAAATAATGTGTGTAGTCTGGGAAGCTGCGATTGTTTACGGAGAAGTACATGGTGGTTTAGATCTGAAAATGAATTAGGGTGATATCTGGAAAGCTTGGAAAAGGTTCATTGTGATGTTTCAAGAACAGGTGAGTTCCGTGTTTTCAAACCTCTTTTCTAGTTTAGCTTTCTGTTTGCTTGAGGGCAAGCAAAGGCTAAGTCTGGGGGAGTTGATATATCATGGTTTTTACCCGTTTTTAGCCAGTATACGTCTTAGTCTTTTTTTAGATCTTCTAGTGTTTTTGTAGTCTTTTTGAGTCTTTTCAGGTTTTGCACGAGATTGGAACATAAAATGTGAGATATTGGAGCATTCTGGGATTTATATATGGCATTCGTTGAATAACTTCCCACCGTTGGATTGAGCTAAAATTTGGATACAAGATAGATCAATGGATTAGCTTTCATTTGGAAGTGGTTTGAGACCATTTCTAACGGTGCGATCAAAAATTATGCCAGTTTTCGTGAAGACAGTCTAGTCTGGCGAGCACAGAGTCCTGGTATCGACCGACACCCGCCTGGTATCGATCGATACCGAATGCAGGAAAGGAAAACACATGATTTTACAAGTCTGAGAGAGCTGCAACTTGGCCAGAAAGATTCTATTATTTACAATAAACCCAAAACGTGTTTTAGCAATATATTGAGGGTTATCAGCCACTTTTAGAGGGCAGACTAGTTTTGATCATTATTCTGAATACTTGGAGAGAGATTGGTTCCAGGTTTTCTGTTGGCTACACTCACAGCCGTCATAATAGGATTTGGAGAGTGAGGAGAAATTTGCTGAACCCTGTTTTACTCTCTTGATTTATTTATTGCAATATCATTTTATTCAGTGATGTTGCTTCATTCACCATGTCTGAGTAGGTTCCTCTTTAGCGTAATTAGGGTTGCTTAAAGGTATTTGATGAATTATTAGATCTGAATTAATTGTTAGGGAATAATCTATAGAGCTTTTCACCTAGACTTGAGATTAATGCTTATTCTAGCCTCGCGAACTAGAATCTGATGTTAGGTTGTTTGATTGGCACGAAAGTGTGATTGATTGCCTGATCTAGTGTTTGGTGAGCAAAAGCCCTATTCGCAAAGAAATTTGGTTTAGGGATTTTGTGAACAATTGAACTTGATCGTTAATGCTTGTTTAAATTCATAGAATTTGCAAAGAAATTTGGAATTCTAGGTTTAGGCATAGATAGTTTTCGCAACGACAGTTGGTTTACTTTACATTTGTGTTTCAAGTTTGAGAACGGAGCTTAATTTATTTCTGACAATTGATTTGATTTGATAATTCTGATTTGCATACAAGTTTCCCTAAGCCTAGCGTTTTCCTCCTCTGAATTACTACATGTTTTTAATTGTTTTGTTATTCTTGAGTCCTTGTGGATTGACCCCAAAATACTATAACGACTGCTTAGATACTTTAGGGTATTAGATTTGAGCATATCAGTAAACAATCTCAAAGTTTGTTAAGTACCACAAAAGCTTGAGATTACTTTTACAAACATGTTTAACAAAACCAATCGAGAACAGATTTGTTGTTCAATTGTTTTGTTTAAACACCCAATAGCTTTTAAACTTATATCCCATTAGCAAAACCTTGTGGTAACCTGGGACAACCATGTACATCTACTTTCACACCATATCTAGAACCTGATGCACTTTCTGCTGTTGAACAGGCCTACAAAAAAACTCCGCCAAACGACTTGAACTTTTGACCATTCAATTCCCTGACTTAAACCAAAGCTCCTTTTTTATTTATCATCACCTGATACCTGAAGAAACTCCACTTAAATGACCTGCAACTGTCTTTCCTTGAGAAGATACTTACATATACTCCTCATGATGCATGCACAACAACTTGAAACTCCTTAGTTGTTGTCTTCCAAATGCAATTATGAATTTCCTACATTTGAATTCTTTCTAGGATTTTTTTTCAATTGCTAACACAAGCTTTGAGATGAGTTGTTTATCCAGCTTGATACACAACACTTTCACAGTCTTGAAGTGAGCAGTCTTGAAGTGAGCAGTCTTGACACATATCCTTCTACACTTGCACTTGTCCTTCTCACAAGCACTTCACTGCCTTTTATCTCAACGCCTTATTGTCTGTTCTGAAGAACTTTCAGATTCCTGCAACTCCTTTCTAGAAACATGATACTTGTTACTAAAAGTCCTCACCAATCAACCAGCCTCAAAACCAAACCTGGAGACAACCTTTATCCTTAGATTATGACATTGTTTCAGCTGAATACATGTTAATAACCACCGGTTCTTGACATACCGCTTCCTTAGCAAACTGAACTTTCAAGAATCTTATCCAACAATGAGTTACGCAGCCTTAACCTCATTTCTTTCGAGTTAAACACCCAAGATAACATCCTCGAACATAGCTTCACCAAGAATCATAACCATTTTTTATGTTACTCTATCTCTTTAAGCTCAGCTATACTTCTCTGAGTTATGCCACTCTTCACTATTGCTTTGAACAACTCACATGTTCTTCTAAATCAAAATATTAACCATGGCTTATTTCTTGAGAAAGTGTGTCTGAACTCTTGATACATCCTCTTTCTTCTTGTAGCCACTCCAACTGATCCATTTTTACCCAAAGAACACCAAGAACCTATCTCTATTTCCAGCAGCCTTGTCATCTCAACTTGGGGCATTCTTCATGATCTAATACTGCAAAAACTTAGGCTAATACACTATCAAACCATTCCTCAATGTTAGAAACAAAATCTTGTACTCTTCTTTAGCAAAATCAACCTATACTCATCGTGTACCGCTGTTCAAAAGAGCAGGACACGCCGCTTAACTCTCCTAGCTAGGAAGACTATCGACACAAGAAACTAGTACAATCAATTGCTAACCATCATATACTTCTTTTGACGCTTGAAGATCTGATTCAAACACAAGATAACCACTGAGATTCAAATGCTCCACCCGAGATAAGAACCCTTTGATTTCACAGATTCATTCCAGCATAATTACTTTGTGTAACACAACACAAAACTGCACATAAACATGAATATATGCTTTTGCTACACTGTTTAATTTAGAGTTTACACTCAAAACAGAATTTCAAACATTGTCCAGCATGTACCAAACACACTTGCAACCTTCACTGCAGTCCCTCTGAAAATAGCAGTCTTGTAGCTTCTTGTTCTCTACTAATCCACTAGACGCATATTCACAAGAACTTAAAGCTACACAGAGAGACAAACCTTTAGCAAGAATCGCTTTCAAGACTCAGCCTAAACCATTGAAGTATACTTGTCAAGACTCTGACTTGTGTCAGCTTATACCAACACAAACACTGATATACCAGCAACCTTTCATTGCTTCGGCACATCTTCATGACACAGAACATAACTGTGTCTGGCACAGAACAGAAACAACTTTTGTTGTTTCAACCTTTGTTATTCCAACAAAGCCTTGTTTGTTCCAGCAAACTTCTTAACTTGATTCACTCAAAACAGACCTGCAACTCCTTTTCAGAAAATCCAGAAAGCCTTACTCATACGCCACTGCCCAATACACATAAAATTCAAGCTTCTAATTCGTCTTTTAGTCCCATGAGTTTTATGAGTTTCTGAGGATGTGATTATAACACCACCTGCAGCTGATTTAACCACACTGAAACTTGGCCAATCTCTTGTGAAATCAGTACACAACCTTGTGTTCAAACTAGCTTTCATTACCAACAAAGATGCAAAACTTGAGTGAATCACAAGCTTCAATAAACATCATCACAAATACCTTGTGACTGCGACGGAATCAGACTTGTTGTCTCCCAAAAATGAGTCTTAAAGTTGATACTTTAATTCTTACACCAATCTTTAAACCAGTTCTTCAACATTGATCAATAACACCCATCTTTGATCATATGCTTCTTGCTTCAACCTCAGATGTACTTCTTGAGCTTGCAACACTTCTACTTGTGAGTAATCAGAAAACCTTCTCACTATGTTGCACATTATTCTACCTTTTGATAACCTAGAGGCAAATTGATTTCATAACTTTGAAATCGCCTCACTTGATTCACATTTCCATTGTAAATCTCTCTTTATGTTACTAGCTTGTCCATGACTTTCTTTCACACTCAGTTTCTGACAATAACCAAAGCTTTCTCCATTGCTTCTTCTATCTCCTTTTGTTGTTACCTTTGTCAACACCTCTATTGTACAACAAAAAACCTGCAGCTAGAACAAAAAACTTGTAACTCCTTTGTTCTTCTTCATCTGCTAGCTACTTTGAGCGAATAGCTTCATAAACCACCAAAATGAGTCTTACAACTCTTTTTCCTCTGATTTGATATGTTAACCAAGGACCTTAGCTTGATTTACAGCCTGAGATACTCTAACCTCCATAATTTTTCTCATCACTTGAGAGAACACGACAATGCTTTACCAAAGAAAGTCTTACGGCTTCTTCTCACTAGCACCATTTACCAAGAGCTTTTTTCTTTGTTTCACCTGAGGCGTTGCTTGTCTCCACACAACCAAGCTCTCAAAAGAAAAGAACGTGAACTCTTAAAGGAAATGAGCCTTGTTGCTCCTCTCTTCCAAAGATCCAACCTTTTCACTTCTTTTCACTTTCTTTCTTTCTCTAGACCTCTTCTCTCTTAAATCTGAATCTTCTTTCTCTCTTTTGCTTATGCTTCTCCCAGATCTGAGACTTCCTTCTTGAAACTCAGGCTATCCACGAGTTTCTCCTTCCTCGGAGCAAAGTTCCGAGAAGCATCAAACTCTACCACTTCTAATCTTGACAATACCATGATTTTTGGCTTGGAGAATCACAAAACACAAAGTCTAGGCTTTGATACCAATCTGTTAAGGATTTAAAGGCATAAAGGTGTTGACTTTATGAGCTTAGACTTCAACAACCCAAGATCTGAAGCAGTTTAATGCAGAACAAACAAAATAGAGAGCGAAACAGAGAGTAAATCAGTAAACAAAGAGTAAACAGAGAGCAATTACACTAATACAAATGTTCCTCTTTATAGTCCCAAAAGTTTTAACCAAATCCAAGTTAAAAGTAACTTAACCTTAAATTTACGGAAAAAATGATTTTTAGCTACATAAACTATGGGATAATACATGATAACACATACGAACTATCGAAATGTCGTTTTAGCTACACGAACAAACAAATAATGCATAGTAACATACACGAAAAATTAAAAAATATGTTGTTAACCACATTTCAAATATCTATTATTAAATTTTGATAACTAAGGGTTTATAATAAAATTAAAAAAATTTATAAGGACCAACATAGTAAAACCCATGAGACCCGACCCGATTAATTAACAAGAACAACGAATGAATCATTGTAAATATTAAGTTTTATATAATCACATATTGTAAATATTAAGTTTTATATAATCACATATTGTACGATTAACGAATGAATCATTGTAAATATTAAGTTTTATATAATCACATTTCAGATATCTATTATTAAATTTTGATAACTAGGGGTTTATAATGTAATTAAAAAATTTTATAAGGACCAAAATAGTAAAACCCATGAGACCCGACCTGATTAATTAACAAGAACAACGAATGAATCATTGTAAATATTAATTTTTATATAATCATTGTAAGTTTTATATAATCACATATCTAGCAAAAATCTCAACATGTTGTATATGAAACAAATGATTATATAAAACTTAATATGTAAATCCTAAACCCTAAACCCTGAACCCTAAACCTAAAATTTACAAGTTAATCGTACAATATATGATTATATAAAACTTAATATTTACAATGATTCATTCGTTGTTTTTGTTAATTAATCGGGTCGGGTCTCATGGGTTTTACAATTTTGGTCCTTATAAAATTTTTTAATTACATTATAAACTCCTAGTTATCAAAATTTAATAATAGATATCTGAAATGGGGTTAACAACATATTTTTTAATTCTTCGTGTATGTCACTATGCATTATTTATTTGTTCGTGTAGCGATAGTTCGTATGTGTTATCATGTATTATCCTATAGTTTATGTAGCTAAGAATCATTTTTCCTAAATTTACCTTTAGTTTGCATTTATAATCTTTTGTCCTTGTTTGCTTTGCCAAGGACAAAAGTCTAAACCTAAATCTCCTTTGATGTCGCCCCTAGAGAAGCTGACGTGATACTCCTGAGTTATTTTCAAAGTAATTATGAAGATCTTCATAGACATTTGCTCCATCAGTTTTATAAATGGTTAATTAGTTGGAAATTAAACATTTGCTTCCTAAGGTTTATAAATTCATAGACACCTCCTTTTTTAAAAAAAATTTAGGATACTCTCTAATAATTTTTTTGAGAATTATGTTAATTTGGATACATTTAAAATGGATCATATATTCTTACCTTAATTACCTTTCCATAGAGCTAGTTGGTACATTAAACTCATGTTTAAGCTTTAGCATGTTATATGTCGTATGTTGATTGGCTTATGTTTAGACTATGATATAATTTTCCAGTGTGAGATAACAAACATCAAATAATTTAACAATGTTATTGTTTTATTACTAACAAAATAAGAGGATCCGATTGAACCGCTCAGAACAGTTTATGCCGTCAAGTTTTCTAAAACATCCTGTTTTATATTACCAGTTTCCACACCATCAACTTTATTTTAACATATAAGACGTTGACGCTTACAAACTTTTCACTCAACGTACCACAAGCGTCGAGTGGTTCGCCGATCAAAGCTTGGTTCCGCCTCGACCACTTTCCCTTCGTCGAGCCACAAGCGTCGAGCTATCTGCAAATCAATGCTAGGCTCACTTTCAGGCACATATTCAGATTTAGGATTTGGAACACGGGCCAGGTCTGGACATCCAATGACCTGCTGAGGCCCTATGCAACACATCTGGGGGGCATCATGTTTGAGATTGTTTAACCGCGGACTTGGGAATGTAAGCAGTTTATGCTGAGCCTCGTGCGCTACGTTTTGGCCACTTACGGGAATACGATTAACAACCCATATTGAAGCCAAGGCCGTGAATACAATCAGAGCAATTGATATTATGTCTGATAATAAGATGTTCCTTTTTGTAAGGCCTCCTCCCACCTGAAATTAATTATATTACCTCCACAAATTAAAAAATATATATATATATAATTCCCCAAATCTAAACCTGTCTGCAATATATGGTCCTAGATTTGTCCAATCCGGATCAATTAACGATTCAAAACAAACCGGAAATAAAAAAACATCTAACTAGCTATCAGATCGATCATGTTTTGAAATCAAAGAGGTAAGAACTAAAGATTAAGCAGAAACCTTGGATATGGTGAAGTTCCTTTTGGGCAGAAACACAAGATTCTTATCAGCGTGTTCAAGACTATAGCATAGCAAGTTGCAGATTGTTAGCGCCGTGGCTGTGTCTCGGCTGTCTGTAAAAGAAACACATATGCAATTCATTTCCATAACCAAGAAGATGTATAACTCACCGTAGAAAATGTTCCTGAAATGGTTTTGTGACCTGGAATGTCGAATATCTGTTTGTTAGGTGGGATACCGAGAAGTTCTCCAAGGAAAACTTGGACTCGGGCACGCTCCTCCCATGAAAGCATATCTCCATGAGTCATAACTACTGCTGGCTTGTGATCTGGAAAACATATTCAAGTTATTTAAGATTAAAAAAGGGCTATCTTGAAACTTACAATTTATACAAATGGACTAACCAACCTTTAAATGACAGTAACGGACAGTTAAAGGCCGTGGATATCATATGAGCATAGCTCGTTTCACTTCCCATCGATTTCAAAATTTCGACTGCACTTACAACGAAGATAACGGAATTCACTCTCCTTATCTCATAACCGGTACCACCATCTCGGATCAGTCTGTCCTTTAAATCCGAGCTATCAGATGTGCTGAGCAAATAAAAACTCAGTAAGTTAACCAAAACAAAACTGATGAAAGCCTAGAAGGAAAATAGTCAAGACAGAATCGAAACCAGATGACAGGTTCGCCGTGATACACGCCTCTTGTCATCCACTGCTCAATCATACTAGTGTTATCAAATGATGAGATATGGCTCAAGCCACGCGTGTCATATAGGCAAAAAGAGGCAGAACCTCCTCTTGGGATAGTATATTCCTGAACAAAATATGTTCCTCCTTTAGACGGCGTACCAACTGCGATTCGAGAGCACAAAAAAGATCAATAATCTTACCATTAAAATAGAAACTAAATCAAACATATACATATATATACTTTACATGATTCTTGAGCTCTAGCTGGGAAAAACTCGTCATCTTCAATCACTCTCGTAATCCGATTAACAAGGCTACTCTTCCCGGCCCCTTTCGGACCAACAAGGATGATCGACGTCGTCTTTGGATCATCATAGTCACTTAACTTGGCATCAGACCATGATCCAGGAGTATAGCTATATTCATTATCAACCATAATAGGCAAAATCATAACATCATAATTTTATTTGTATTATCACCAACACAAATTTTCCCTAATCAAAATGAATTAAACAGAACCTCAAAATTTCGTTTCTGGCTTTTTTAACTTTCCGTTTGCTGCTTCTGAGCAACAGATCATGGCTTTGAAGAATCTCTTGATAAGCCTTATTTCTCCTTCTCAAATCAGCAACATGATTAGAGAAATTTGGGAAATTGTCTTCAGAAACACCATCCTTAAACCCTAAATCATCACTGTCACATAATAAAAAACAAGCCTATCATCACTTTCTTGATTATGTTCATCCTCAACACAATTAATAGTGATAAATAATAATAATTATAATACCTGAAAAAACAAGAACAAGGAGATGATGATGATCTTGAAGATTCTTCCTCGGTAAATTTACCATCTTTGACAGTATCACCACCCATGGCTTCAAGGTTCTTATCTGTTCTTCGTTGCAGAGATTTCTCAGACTTAGCACTTCAGAATCTTGTTGTGATATAAGATCATTTAAGAATCTTTTCTATATATCTTTTTGTTGGACTTGTTCGCTTTACTATTTATGGAATAAGTAGCGTAATTAACAAATTTTTATTCTTAAAATTTTTCGTCTAGATAAGACAAATTAGCAAATTAAAGATTACATTATTGAAAGACGAAAGACCAACATCAAGATTTAAATGATTGATTGATTTGGTTATGATAAGTCCAACAAAATGTTGCTAAATTTATATCTGTTTTATATTATGATTTATCTGAGAAGAAATTATATCACCCAAAACCCAATTTTTACAAATTAAAAGGGGATTAAGAATAAATTTCGTGAGAAAAATATATCAATCTTCCTCTGTTTTGTTTTTAGCTATCTTGTTTTAACTCAAATCTTACTGACAACCTCCTGTGTTATTTACTTTTGTTTTACTAGAGTATTGATTAGATCAGAGGTAATGAGATTGTTGAAACGGTGCAGACACAGCCATCCACCGGCGGTCCAACATATTTGGTTGCATTGATGATGTCATTGTGAACCCACTTGACTGTGGAGGTCCTAGTGTTGTGTGTTGCTGCACTGGACTGCTCACAACAAGTAAAAAACTGATTAGGCCTTTTGTTTTTACAGATAATGGATCCATTCTGACAACTCAGACAAGTAACCTCACCTGAATGACAGAGATAAAGGAGATGATTCGATCGGTGCGTGGAGGCCATTTTGATCAGGAGAGAGGAGAGACCAGAAGACTGTAAATGTCAAACAGATATTCAACAACCTTTTCTAAGGGAAATATAACAGAGATCTGTAGTTTATCTTATGTTCAAGTTTCATTCACCTGATGGTTCCCGATCATTATTGACCCCGGGGCAAAAGAGATAATTCTGTATTTGTAAACCACAAATTCAGTTGGATTTATTACAACTTATGAGAGATTTGATAAAGGTATGTTAAGTGATGTTCAGGGCGTCTAAGCTTTACCTCGCTCATGTCCTGAGATACACTGCGGACCATTTCTGCAAAAGAAAGATTTGAATCCTTGCTCAATGTCAATGTCAATTTGTGTCAAAGATTGTGACCCACTTAACAAGAAGGAATGATACTTACCCACTTTGGGAGCACTTGGTTTTACAGCCAGTGTCAAGCCAAGAAAACATTCCTCAGGTTCAGTGTTAAAGTCCCAGAGATTTAGCTCAAGATTAGGCATCGCCGCTGCAGAATACGACAAATTTAATTGAAGTTACTCTTATGGTCATGAAGGCAGCACACATGAAGCAGAAACAAAGACTAAGAGCCTACCCATGTTATTAAGCCTCAGCTCAAGGTCATGGAGAGGATATGAAGCCTGCGTAGCCATCTGTTCAGAATATATCAATACATTTTTAACTGTACAGAAAGAGAGTTTGTGAAAAAAGAAGCAGAGGAATGTTCAAATTACACTGAAAAACGGATGATTTAATGCCTGATCAGCGGTTGGTCGTTTCAATGGATCCCATGAGCAAAGTCGCTGTTGATTCAAAAGAGATACAAATGATATACGAAATCAAGATACTGAAAGATAATAATCTTCTTAAGAAGGTAAGAATTATTCCACAAGAACTCACAGTGATCAAATCAATAGCTTCAGGAGCAGCACTGGGGAGTAGATCAGCAATTCGTGTCTGTGGAAACTGTCACACGATATTAAAAGAGCAAAATCAACATTTAAGTACAATTATTTAACAAGCAACTTATCTTTTCATAAAGAACTCTTACCTCTGTGTGACTAATACTCATAATTCGAGATATGCTTTTTGCTTCAGGGAACGTAGTCCAGTTCGGCTTGCCAAGAACACAGCAAATCTTGTATAATTGATCTATCTCACTGCTCATAAGGAAATCATTATATCAGATTTCATTGAATGGTCTATTTTAAGTGTATACGTATACACAGATTTGACAATACAAGCTAAAATGCACAATAGAATTCATTGTTCTGATAGAATCACTTCAGGTTAGAACATTCAGTAGCAGCAAACTACACAGGAATAAAAAAAATTGGTCAAAGGGCAAATAATTCACCTTTCACCAGGAAATAACGGGGATAAAGCGTAAAGCTCAGCTAATATCGCCCCCACTGCCCACATGTCTGCAGTTCATTTAAATGTTAGTCTATGGTTCGGCTAGACTTTTGGCAGGTAGCTAATGAAATGTGATGAAGCACAAAAAGATTTCACAAACGTACCAACTGCAGGAGTGTATGATGAAGATTGTAGCAAAACTTCTGGAGCTCGATACCTGTTGCAATCAGAGCCAATTGTAAGTTATTAATCTATATCATATCACCTTATAACACATGCATGAATGCAAAGAGAAATCACTTACCAACGTGTTGACACATATTCAGTGTAAGGAGGCATAGATGCAACTTCTCTAGCCAGCCCAAAGTCGGCAATTTTCAGGATATTGTTGGTCACCAGCAAATTCTCTTCAGAAACAGAACAAAACTTGTTTTTAAGACACCCAAAGAGCGAAAACCATTTCATTTAGTATAACATAAAGTACAAAAAACATACCGGGTTTCAGGTCTCGATGGAAATAACCATTCTTATGCATGTGTGCAAGCCCTTGCAGCATCTGAGACATAAAACTTCTTACTTCTCCCTCAGAAAAAGGTCGTTCCCTTTCTTTCATTATATGGTACAGATTGTGGTCCTAGTCAAATCATCATCCAAGATCAGTGAGAATATATTCTCTAGTATAAGAGTAATATCCTACAGAGGAAAAGAAAGCGCAGATGGCCTTTACCATGCACTCGAAGATGAAAAACAGCTCGTTATGTTCCCTCACAATCTCCTTCAACTTTATGATATGAGGATGATTTAGCTTACGAAGAGCCTGCAAAAGTAAAATTATATCATCATCCTCAAACACAAGCATAGAGATCATAAACTATCCACTGTCTGAGTCGCGGCAGTGGGTTTTAATAATCAGAATACAACACCTTCACTTCTCGCAGATTCACACACTCTTCCCAATAATAAAATTTTCTCTTCATCTTCTTAACAGCAACCTGAGGAAACATGAAGTATATGTTGAATAAGCCACAGATTACATGAGTGGAAAAAAGATACTTTCAACAACTTACAACTTCATATGTTTCCAAATTCACAGCTTTATATACACTACCACAAGTACCATCACCAAGTTCTTCCAAAATCTTATACCTACACAGAGCAAACCCACGAAAGCTCATCAATTCCTTGCAAATGCACAAGTCCAATATATGCAACAACAAGAGAAAGAACTAACCTTTCCATTATTTCGTTATTTGGGCGATACAACAACGTCAATTGACCTCTGATAACATCAACCTTGAAGAATAAGTATCTACTCTTCGAACACAAGAACCGTCACAAGATTGCATAAACGGTTTACTTCTTGACTGTAGAATGAAATATAGATTGTAAACAAGAACCAGCTTCTCATCATAACACTGATTAATTATAATAATCTGAAAAGTTATCAACATTGTTCAAAAAAAATAAGAGCAGCTTCTACAAGCTGCAATCAATAAGCTTCATCCACAACAAATCTTCAACTACAAAGTTATCTGCAAAAACAAAAGACATATAATCAAATCACAAAATATTTTGTTTCAATAACAATGATTTAGTCTAGATCGGTTAAATGAATAAGAACTCTTAAAGCCATTAGCTGCTATAAAGTCTCAAACGTTATTAAATTTAACTCAATCTCGAGAAGAACAATCAGAAGAATTAGCGCAGAGAAAATAAAAGGAACAATCAGAAGAATTTGCAGAGTAAAAAAAATTTACAAAATTGAGAAACATAAACAAAAAAAAAAACGAAAACAAATAAAATCGGATTTATAAAAACAAAAAACCCAAAAGAAAAAAAAAACTTTTCAAGGTTCTGCTCCATTAATGGATGAAAAAGCTTACATGAACACAACAGATTAAAAAAAAAAAAACTAATCTTCATGGTTAGTTCTCCTTTGAAAATACTTCTAAAGATTAAATTTGATTAATTTTATCAGAAAAAAACCTAAAATATTCAAGAAAAAAAAAGAGAAAAATCTATAAAGATCGAGTAGACTAGTTCCTCACCATTGATGGATGATAATCAGAATTGGAGAAGAATTAAAGGATCTGATGAAGGAATTACACAAAACGTCAATGTCGTTTTGTAAAGAGAAGCCAAAAAAAAAAAGAGTGAGGGAATAAGAGATAAACTATAGGTGAAGAGAGAGAGAGAGAAAAGGAGATTGCTTAGGAAGCCATGGGAGAAGAAAGAAAAAATAAATTGAAGAAGAAGATGAAGAAGAAGAAGAGGTAAATAAAAAATTAATAAATTGAAATTAAAGTATTAGTTATTGAGGAAATAAAATATTAAAAAAAGAAGATAATTATTGATATTTTTATGTTTTTGGATATATTAATTAAAATTAAGTAAGGGAAAAAGAGAAACGGAGGAAAATGCTTGGTTGTGGTGGGGAAGGGAACGGTGGTCCCCTCAAGAGTGAAATGAAATGACGGAAATGTCCCTGAACAACTCTTGTATTTACAGGAAGGTTCCATTAGCTAAGTCTTTAAGATAAGAATTGACGAGGTCGTAAAATGGACAAATGGGCTTCACTTTGGAAGTTGGGCTTATTAATGAATCTAATTTAATAGTTCAAAGAACAATAACCTTATGGGCTTTGCGGCGGTTTGTGTCACAATCGATGAGTCCATCGGTAGTTGTGTCATAAGCAGTGTTCGAAAACGCGCCCTAAGCTGCCGCTCAGGCGCCGTTGAGGCAGTACGCGGCAAAGCAACGTATCGAATTCCTCTTATGCGGTTTGTTTAACGGGTGTGAATAAATCGTGTCGGATATGCGCAACGTAGAGCGTGTCTATACGGTAGCTGCCGTATACTCGTCCGTATTTGTTTTTTACTTTTTTAATATATTTTTTTTGGGATAATTCTGAAACTACATCGTTTTAATGAAATTTTCTATTTGAATTAAATAAAAAATTAGAAAAAAATAATTGAAATACCCTAGAATCTAAACCGATCATAATCATAGTCTCCTAAATAACAGAGAACGGTTTTTTCTCTGCAACTCTTCATCTCCATCTCTCCAAAATCATGAGAACCACATCATCTCTACGTCTTGAACTCTTTGTCTTTTGCCTCTCTCATTTTTGTCTTGTATCCTTGTTCTATTTCTGAAACAGAGTTTTTCTGAAATAGGAATAATCCTTCTCACAGCTCACCGAGAACGTGAAAGAAGGAGAATCAAGGACTGAAGAGTGATTTGGATACAAGAGGAATCACTCTAAAGAACAATGATTCTAGGTAGAAGATGATGTAATCGTACCAGAGAGAAAGAGTAAAGTAGACGAGAAAGAATAGTAAAACAAATGTTATTCGATATCCTCCTCTGTTTTTGGGACCACAACGTACATCTGTGATTACAAAGAAATTAACCCAAAGCAAGTAAAGATAAATCGGAATTGAACCGGAGATTAAGAGTTTGTAAACCAAAGCAGAGTTTGTAAACGATATAGTGATAAAGTGTGACTCATACTGTCACAATTTCACGTCTACTTGAGAATCGAGGTAAACTTCTCTGTTTCTCGTTGCCTCTCTCATCTTTGCTCTAATCGAGCCGAAGAGGAAATCAGGTTTACTATCAGTAACCTTTTATTGTGAGGTTTGAATTATTAAGTAGTCTTCTCAATCATTGAAGTATGAACAAGTAATGTCTCACTAGTAACTAATTGTTTGTTGTTTGTTCTAAATATTTTTTTATTGTTTAACATATCTTACAATATGTTTGATTTAGTATCATTACTATATGGTAAAAAACAATTAATTATGAAACCACTGATTTATGTAAACGATTTTGTTATTTTACTAGGACTAGGATCTAACATGCGTTATACCGAGAGTCAATCTTATTTTTGGTCAAAGTAATATTTATAAAAAATTTAAACGTTATACTATAATGTATCATATGAGATATATGACTATGATATGTTTGCATTTTGCCGTAATTGTTAATCTATTAATCGTTGGTTCGTTTTGATGTATATTAGTAAACTAATTAAACTTATATCATAATATAGTGTGTATGTGTA
This sequence comes from Crucihimalaya himalaica, assembly GCA_004349715.1. Classification (NCBI taxonomy): domain Eukaryota; kingdom Viridiplantae; phylum Streptophyta; class Magnoliopsida; order Brassicales; family Brassicaceae; genus Crucihimalaya; species Crucihimalaya himalaica. The sequence continues at coordinate 89,994 of SMJT01000097.1, forward strand.
TCAATCAATTTACTCAATCTGAGCTAGTTCTTCAGCTGAATAATATAAAACTTATATATATATGTATAGAAAGAGATCTAGTGAACCATTCCCGTTTCCTGTTATTTTCACTTACAGACTTGTTTATGGTCCTCTTCTTTAGATTTAGTGTTATTGCTTTGATTGATTACATATATTTTTAAACTTTCATAAGTAATATATATATAAAATTTTAAGAACAAATTTTGTCGTATATGTGGAGAAAAATGAGGGAACATATTTTATCATTGTTCGATATGTAATGTAAATTCAGTGTGGATGTTGTTTGTGTGACGGATCCACCACCACTTGCAGTCTTATTTGCTAATTAAGGCTCATGACCATCAACTCAACCTTTTGCGAAGGATCATGTCTTTTAGTTGTGATGCTTGTGGGGTGAATGGTGATCGAAGTCCTTACTCATGCCAACAATGCGATTTCATGATCCATCAAAGTTGTATTGACTTGCCAGAAATCATCAACGTCAATCGTCACGAGCATCGTCTTTATAGGCGTATTCATCTTAGTCCTGGAAGTTGGATATGCAGAGTTTGTCATCAAAAAGTTGATTGGTCCTACGGAGCATTTTCTTGCTCGATTTGTCCTAACTATGCCATTCATTCCCGATGTGCAATACGATATGATGTCTGGGACAAGTTAGAACTCAAGGGGATACCTAAAGAAATTCAAGAAATTGAGCCGTTTAAGGTGATACATGGAAACCTCATATGCCATTTTAGTCACGAGGAACATTATCTAAAACTCAACGAGGAAAATATCATTTGTGGTGGAAGTATTCGTTGTGCAGCATGTGTCTTACCTATATATTCTCAAGCATTTTACGGTTGTGAGCAATGCGATTTCGTTCTCCATAACATGTGCTAATCTTCCTAGGAAGAAACGTTATGTGTATTATGACAAATTATTAACTCTAATATGTGGTGACATGACGCTATTCCTTTGCGACGGTTGTGCCAACTATTCCTCTGGTTTCAGGTATACCAACTTTAACAGCTTTAATATAAATGTTAAGTGTGGCGCACTTTCTAAATCTGTCATCCATGAAAGTCATCCATGAAAGTCATCCATGAAAGTCATCCATGCCCCTTGTACTACAATAGCAACAAGCGTAAGACATGTGTTGCTTGCAATGGATTGAGTATTACAACATTTAGCTGTGATGGCTGTAATTTTGCAATAGATAAAAGATGTGTTGTTTTGCCTAAAACAACAGAGCATTGGTATGATGAGCATCTTCTCTATTTATGCTATGACAAAAATATGAGTGGAGGGTATTGGTGTGATATATGTGAGAAAAAAATAGATATCATCATGACGTGGTTCTACACATGTGACATTTGCTGTGTTACATTTCATACTAAGTGTGTTCTCGGTGACTTCTCATTATTCATGCCGGGACGCTTAATCACATCCCAGGAGGTTTGGAGATTCGAAGTGATGCAAACTAGTCCTGGTTTCTTACCACGTTGCTATGTTTGTCATTCTCGACGAGTAGGTCCTATGTTTAAAAGTTTTTTATTCGAAAAAAGAAATATTCATTTGTTCTTTCGAGTGCTTCTAAAATTGTATTGAGAACTCAAGAATGGACAAGATTCCAAAATAATAATAAAAAATATTTACTTCCTTTTATCTTGTTTATACGTAATATGTTTAAAACAAAGAAAATGGATTAAAAAATCCTCACCTTTTCTTAAAACTTGTTTTTTATTATTATTAAACCCTCACCTTTTTATAAAACATAAATTAATCCCCAATATCAATAAAATCAAACAAACCGCTATATTAAGACATAAATAACTAAAACCACGTTGGTTTAGAATTTATAATGATAATGGTGTACTTGGTTCAGTCACAAATTTATTAACATGAAACCAAACCAAAATTTTTCATAAATAAAAATTTCTACACCTAAATATTTTCATATAAACTAAGTAAACACTAATAAGTAATTATTTAACAAGTATTATTTATTTCATCCAAATTGTCTTGTTATATAACTTTCTGACATATAATATCAAACAAAATAACATAAAGCAATGTGTAAACGGGAAACAAACTTTTAACTTCTATCATCACAGACTGTCAAAGATGGCAAAAAAAAAAGCTATTACGGCTCAACAATGATCTTCCCAGTAGCATGGCCATCGATACTTTTGGCCCAAGCATCCTCAGCCTTCCTCAGAGGGTGCTTCGAGTCAATCACAGTCTTCACTTTCCCTTCTTTCACTAGATTCACCATAAACTCCAAATTCTCAGCTTTTGGGATCATCAAGAGCGGCACCAATTGCTTCTTTGACATGGTTACTTTCTTAACCGCATAAGTCCACATGGCACTAGGCCCCGGCGTGATATCTATCACCTTCCCATTTTCTGACAAATTTGGTTCGAATGTCGAAAACGTTATCCCGTTTGCACAATGGACTACAGCGTCATATTTCTTACCCGACGGACTCTTGAGGGCGGCTCCCTCAGGAGTCTTGTAGTCGAGAACCTCATCCGCTCCTAAAGATTTGACAAAGTCAATGTTTCGGGCACCACATGTGGCGGTTACATGAGCGTTCCCAAGTTTTGCGAGCTGGACTGCATAGTGGCCAACCCCACCTGACGCTGCTGTGACCAGGATGTTTACCTGCTTGCCTGTACCATCCAGCTTCAACCCGGCAGGCTGAGTTAGAGCCTGAAGAGCGGTTAGACCCGCAACAGGCAAAGCGGCTGCATCAGCTGCTCCCACTTCTTGGGGCCGTTTGACAGTCAGCTTTTCGCTTGCAACAGCGAACTCAGCAAGTCCACCTCCAGTCTGAAAACAACCACATCTTTTTTCATGTTCTAAGGTAATTAGAGTAGTTGCTACAACATTCTGCAATAGCTTTTCTTAAAACTTACCATATGGCTGAGAACCGCTACAACTTTGTCACCAGCCTTGAAATTCTTGACTCCTGATCCAACCTCAACGACCTCTCCAGCAATATCAGTAGCTATTCAAAACAAATATCAAAGGTTTCACCAACTTTATGAAAAGCCTATAGGTCTTGTATGAGAAACCATACAAAAGAAAGTGCACCCTATAAATCTTCTTCAAAGCTATTAGAATACCAGGAATGTAAGGGAACTTGCGGGGCAGAAAAGGCCGGATCATTCCTTTTTGAATTTTCCAATCAACAGGGTTTAGACTAGTAGCTTCTATTTTTAGGAAAACCTCATTGCTCTTTGGTGATGGAACCGGAACTTCAACATGCTGAGGACATAATTCAGAAAGCACGAGTTATTCATCAAAAGTGAACACATACGAACAATGCATCACAGACACAAATAAATAAGAAGACTACAAAAAAACAGATATATCAAAAATCAAACTCACACATGAGGGAACACTAACTTCACATAATAATCTTGATCAGTGACACTTCACCAAATCTAATTCAAATCACATATGAGCTACGAAGACATCAATCTAAAATACTGGCTAAGGTGTTCGATGAAATGCATCAGGCAACAAAATCGAACACATCAGGCAATAAAATCTCCAAAGTTTTTCCAAAATCGAGGCATCGTGCGCACAGACTACTATAATACCATATGAAATCGAGACGGTATCGATAAACAAAGAGAATCAAAATCGCAATAACACAGCAGCTTATAGAGAAAGATTTGGACAAGAGAGAGAGATTTAAACCTTCAAACCAGCGACACCACCACCGTAAGAATCGTACCGAAGAGCGTGCATGAGTTTTCCGGCCATTGGTGAAGGTTTTTGAACGATGACGATCCTCTGAATCGAAACAACGGTGCTTAAAGAGTTCGTTCTCGGTTTTTAAGCGTAGAGGCGGAAGGGGTAAAAGCGGTATTGCAAATTAAAATATGGTTGTAGTTTTGCCACGTTAGACTATGAAAGGTGTTGGATGGAAAAATAAAGTATCAAATTAAGATGTTAATGATTCTAAATCATGTTTTAAAATTTGGTATTGTTTAATATTATATTTGTAAATAATGTCTAATAAATTCTAAAATTTGGTGTTATTCAAAAAAAATTTCAAATATTTCCTTAAAATCTAGTGTTATTAAACTAAGTATTTTAACTGATTTGGCAGATTTAAGATTTTGAGAGATTACTGTGGATTTTCGACATGTTTTGGTGATTCATAAGATGATATACAATAAAATATGATAAATTTATAAGTGATTTGGTGAGATTTATTGCTAAATTTGAGAAGGTTTGGTGTGATACAATAATTTTTTTAAAAAGAAATACCACGTCACCAATTTCTTTTAAGAGACGTTAACCTCGTCCCACGATAATGATTCATCATTTGTGAATCAAATACGAAAAATTATTTACCATCTTGTTGATCATAAGAATTATATATAGACAAAAATATCGTTAGAACACATTCTCGGGGATTTTTAGATCAAGACATAGAAATGACATGCTCAAAGTAGCCGTTTGAGGATCAAAATTAGGCCACGTAGATCGTTTCCAACTACTGACTCACTTCTAGAATCATAACGGTTTACGACCACTAGTTACCTCTCCGGATTGAACGGCTTCTCAGGATGCTTGCCTCCATTTAAAAGACGTGATATCCGGCCGGCGTTGTTAAGTGTTTGGTTACAAGTGTTTGATTGGCATATGTGTGGTACAATTGTGAATGACGTTTTACACGACAATGTGTTTGCTCTAATGAATAAACAACTATTTGATAAAATCGTTCGGATTTGATTCTCTTTTTTTTCACGAGAAATATATGATCGATTGGGTAACAAAGAAAAGTCATCTAGGGAGTGAGAGAAGAAATAAGAATTTATATTCGCGGTCATAACCGACGAAGACATAAGAGCATGATTAACCCAGAGACTCATTTGGGTTTCTTAACCATTTATTTAATATTAAAATAGATTAAGAACCGTTTTTTAAGTCTCTAAAATAAAAGACGTTTCTTAATTGTTCTGATTAAATAAATTAATAAAATAATATAAGAAACTGTTTAAGAGACAGCAATAATGATGGTCTAAAGATTGTAGAGAGGATTTTTATTTGAGAAGAGTAAGTCATAGCAGTTATAAAATTTTAAAAGTCCCTACGACAATCTGAAAACATGGTATAGTGCATACAAAAAATTAAATTTTGACATAAAATAATAAATATAAATAAATTTATTTGTTAAAAATATTTATCTATTATTTTATTTCTAAAAAGTTGTAATTATTTTCTTAAATAATTATTAATAATTATTAATAATTTTTTTATTATCTTGATATAATTAAAAAATCATAATATTAAAATAAAAGTCACAACTTCTACAGTTTTAATTCCCAATCAAATTTTAATAAATATTTAAAGTCACAGCTTCTACAATTTTTTGTTACCAATCAGACTTTTACAAGTATTTTAAAGTTATAGCTACAGTATTTACAGCCAAATTCTCTACAGTCAAAAGTCTACAGTAACAACCTATAGTAAAAGTCTTTAAGCCACTTTTAACGCAAGGATGTTATTGAGTTTCTTAAAAATAAAATAACAAAAAATAATGAAAAGTATGAGAGATAGTCAATTGAGTTTTTTTGTTTAAGAACTTCTCAAGAAATCTTAAGAATCCTATTTGAGAAATGTTAATATATGACTGAACAATTTTTGATGAGTAACTAAAAATTTAAATAAATAATTAAATTAAATTAAAATAATTAAAATATAATATATAAAAACCCCATATGAGTTCTAAGTGATGAGGATGGCCTTACCAATCGCCCCATAGTTCCTTAATCATCATCTCTAGAGCTTTGTTCCACCGATTAGAAGTCTAGAACCCCTAATCACTTTTTTCATAGTCAACTCTTTTAAAAATTATCAACGATTGATTATTGACAAAAGTAATTGATTTGAAGACAACGAAGCAATCATTGGGAAGAAGAAGAAGAAAATAGGTATATGAAAGATAGGTCTCTGCAATTTACGAACTTTCATAATTTGGAAGTCTCTCCAAATTTTTTTTAATCTTATTTTCAACTAATTTTTAAGTTTTATGTGAAACTCTTAAAATCCTTTTTAAAAGATTTTCTAAAAAAAAATTGTTATGTAGAATAACAGTTGATTTTGTATAATTTTAACAAATTATTGATTGGATAACAAATGATTTTATTGTTTATAATGATTTTACCTAAATTGCATGTTCGATAACATAGGATTTGGGATAACATTTAAAAATTATTAGTTGAATAACATGTGATTTAAAGAAGAAAAAAAAAACAAAAGCTTTTGAAATCCCTAATCCAATATTGGTATGGGCTTTTAAAACAAAAACTACGTGTATGATGTGCAGAAAAATTGAATAGAATCAATTTAATTATAAATTATGATAACTTATAAAGTATATTTAACACAAAAATGAATAGCGAAAGAAATGTCTAAACTATGATAATTTAGTTATTTTTTTGTTTCCATAAAAAATGCCGATCTTGATCTTGTTAAAGATTCCAATATGGATCCTTTAAATATAAACTTTAAAGAACAGAGTCAAGAAAATAATCTATTTTTATATAAAAAATGATACAAATATTAAAAATAAAAGAAACGAAGACAATTTAAATATTTTAAAAGACTTCTTTGTACATTGTATTCATGATTTTTTCTGTATATTTCTTTGCCTTTGTCGATATCTTCATTAGGCCTAAAGAAAAACAAGAAGAGAAAAGACGATTATATATGAAATAGAACTGAATAACTAATGTTTATATAGAGTTTAATAATAATTTCGTTGGAGAAAGCGACTAGAGAAACCATTATTTAAACGGTTTTTAAGTTTTTTTTTTATATTGACTAATTTGAAACTATCATGAATCTTTCACATATTATATATATATCGTAACAAATTTTCTATAGAAAATAAACATTTAAAATTAGTAAAAAAATGTTAATATTACAGATAACCTTCATATGTCACATTTATCAGCTCCCACAAAAATGTAAATTTAGCAGTTTTTAGAAGATTCTAATAACGTATAATTTTTATCACGAAAAATTATTTTCAATGTTTAAAAAACAAAACTAAATGGCAGCTTCTTTTATTAAGTAGATGCATTAAGTGCAGAAGGGTAATCAACCATTCTAAAGATGAATAAGAGCGTTTTTGACTTTTGCTTTAATATATAAGAATCTTACAATAAGATACATTTTATATGTAAAAGATGGGCAACTCTCTCCTTCTGTGTACCATGTGGCGGTACAAAAAATAACACGTGTCCACCTAAGCAAATTTAACGTAAATGCTCATTTAAATCCATATCTATATTTATTAAAATAATAATAAATAAAATTGAAACAAATTATTAGAAAACAAAAATTAGGTAAAATGAACAACAACAAAAATTATCGTGATAAGTATAAAATGAATTTATAAAATTCATCGAACTAAGCATCATAATTTAAATGATATATAAATAATATTAATCACAAGACTATAAAATTTTAACAATAATGTATAGATAATATTAATCACAAGACTATAAAATTTTAACATGTGACAATTTGATGGAAACAAATGACGAGAGATAATACTTTAAAACACAATATACTTATACAAATGAAAACAATAAAATAAATACGTGAAAGAAATACCTTGAAGTTTCCAAAATCTCTAATGTTAACTGGATTGGAAGTTGCTTTTTCATAATATAATAAATAGAAGAATATGATAGAATTGATTGATACTAATAAAATAATTTGTTACCTCAAGGAAAATAAATACAAGGATATGATATAATTGAATAATACGAATAAATAATTTTGTTATCAAGAGGAATATTTTTATATGTAAATTAGATATTTTAAGGTTTTTGGAATGAATATGAAAAAAGTTTTAAATTTAAGCAAATTTTAATAGATATATTAGCATCAATCGTTTTAACTGTAAAATAAAAATTAATTTTCTATAATATAATTTTAGAATTGTATAATGTATATGAATTTTAAATTTTTGACTGTTGGGACATAGATTTCATGGGACCGTCCCCTAATTCACGGGAAAATTACTACATCCTACTACCTATTGACTATGTGTCAAAATGGATGTAAGCAATCACTAGTTCGACAAATGGTTCAGGAGGTGTGGTCTAGCTATTCTAGAGCATCATTTTCTCGTGATTTGGAGTACTCCGAGTGGTAATTAATGACGAAGGATCTCACTTCGTAAACAAGCTCATGGAAAATTATTGAAGAAACATGGAGTACGCCACAAAATCACTACACCTTACCACGCTCAAACAAACGACCAAGCATAAATCTCAAATTGCAAGATCAAAAGCATATTGGAAAAGACGGTGAATTCAACAAAGAAGGACTGGTCGCTTAAGTTAGATGACGCCTTGTGGCAATATCGGATAACGTACAAAACTCCTATTGGGACGACGCCATTCAATCTAGTATACGGAAAATTTTGTCATCTTCCCGTCGAGATAGAGTACTATTCACTTTTGGCAACAAGAAAGATGAACTTTGATATATCATGGTTTTTACCCGTTTTTAACCATGATATAAGTCCTTTTATTGAGTCTTATGAGTGCTTTTAGAGTCTTTTAGAGTCTTTTCAGGAATTTGGCACGATTGGAGCTAAGTTGGATTTATCGGAGTTTCTGGAGCATCTCGGAGCTGAAGCAGTTCAGGAATTGAAGCTCAGTATCGATCGACACCACAGTGTATCGATCGACACCACAGTGTATCGATCGACACCACAGTGTATCGATCGACACCGTCATCCGGAAGAAACACAACTAAGAATTATTTTATCGATCGATACCATTTATGGTGTCGGTCGATGCTGATAGTCAGAACGCACATTCTTCAGAAAACCCGAAGAAGAAACAGAAGATTTTTTTATTTTGCAATTAACTCCAAAGCTTGTATTAGATATAAAATTATGTTTTTCAGCCTCCGAGAGAGGAGAGACTGATTTTGGAGATAGAGAATTTTGCAATAGAGTTTTGGGAGAAGAACCTTGAACCCTCTTTGTATTCTTACTCTATTTTACTTTATGATATCTATTTTATTCATGATGTTTGTTTCATTCACCATGTCTAGTAGATTCCTTGTTAGGTTTAGGGTTATTCAAAGGTATTTGATGAATTGTTAATTTAGATTTAATTGTTAGAAAATCTATAGAGTTCTTCACCTAGACTTGAGATTAATTCTTATTCTAGCCTCGCGAACTAGAATATGATATTATGTTGATTTATTGACACGAAAGTGTGATTAGTTTCCTGAACTAGTGTTTAGTGAGCAAAAGATCTATTCGCAAAGAAATTTGGTTTAGGATTTTGTGAACAATTGAACTTGATCGTTAATGCTTTTTTGAATTCATAGAATTTGCAAAGAAATTTGGAATTTTAGGTTTAGACATAGATAGTCTTCGCAGCGACAGTTGGTTGATTTTACACATGTGTTTCAAGTTCAAGAACGGTGCTTATTATATTCCTGACATTTTATTTAATTGACAATTCTGATTTACTTACGAATTTCTCTAGGCCTAGCGTTTTCCTCACTGATCTTACTCCTTGATTTTAATCGTTTTGCTATTTTTGATTATATTCATTTTGCTTAGCTTAATTCACATCCTGGAATTTATTGAGTGATAATCTTGAGTCTTTGTGGTTCGACCCCAAGAATACTACAGCTACTGCTTAGATACTTTAGGGTATTATATTTGAGCATATCAAATTTTGGCGCCGTTGCCGAAAACTCTAATTTCACCATTAAATTTCAGTTTAGAATTTTGACTAAGTTGCCGAGCATCGATCGACACCCTTTAGGTATCGATCGATACTCGACTTAATCCCTGTCACTTACGTGTTTCAACTTCTGTGTTTCAGGTGTATGCACAATCATGAGACCAAAAGAAGCAAGAATAAGCAGTTGACTAATCTCTCCAACAAAGAACTAGCTGATTTGGAGCGCAAAATCAGAAAGCAAAATAAGCAAACATAGATGAACAATCTAATTGTGCTCGCTCGTGATGAAGCAGGGGTTTTGAGAGATCAGGAAGGTCATCTGTGTAATGAGCAAGGACAGAGGGTTGATGCAGAAGGAAACATCGTTGTCCCTGCACCAGTAGCCAACGAGGTTATCCCACCAGCTATGCGTGGGAATGTTGGGAATGCTGGGAATGCTCTGGTTAATCGCTCGCTCCAGGAGCTAGGGGAGTACAACAGACCCGATCAGTTCTATGCCAATCGGTCTGCGATTCGTATTCCCACTTTTCAGAGGAATGACTTTGAGCTGAAGCTTGCATATTACACTCTCGTAGGCCAGCACCCTTTTCATGGTCTTTCTCACGAGCATCCCATGGATCACATCGAGAGGTTTGAAGATTTGGTCACAGTATCAAGTACAATGGAGTGCCCAATGAGTTCCTCTTTTGTAACCTCTTCCCATACTCTCTTGGTGGAGATGCAGCTTACTGGCTGAAGCAGTTGCCTCCTGGTTCTCTGACTACTTGGAGGAGACTAAAAACGCATTCCTGAACAATTTCTATGATGATGCGAGATCCGAAGAGCTCAGGAACAAGATGTCCCAGTTTTCTCAGGGAGCAACTGAGGCAATCAAGGCTGTTTGGGTTCGATTTTGGTCTTATCAGAGGGATTTTCCTCATCACGGTTTCTCACAAGTTCAGTTGCTGGGTATCTTCTTCAGAGGGATCGATTGGAGATATCAGATAGCTTGATGTGCTCAAAACTAATACCCTAAAAGTATCTAAGCAGTCGCTACAGTATTTTAGGGGTCGAACCACAAAGACTCAAGATGACACTCAATAGATCAAGAAATATGAACTAAGCTAAGCAGAATAGATGGAATTAATAATGACAAAACAATTAAATCAAGGATATAAATCAATGGAGGAAAACGCTAGCTTAGGGAAAACTTGCAGGCAAATCAGAATAATTAAATCAAATCAATTGTCAGGAAAAATTAAGCCCGCTTTCAAACTTGAAACACAGATGTAAAGTAAACCAACTGTCGTTGCGAAAACTATCTATGCTTAAACCTAGAATTCCAAATTCCTTTGCAAATTCTATGAATTTAAACAGGCATTAAAGTTCAAGTTCAATTGTTCACAAAATCCCTAGACCAAATTCCTTTGCGAATAGGGCTTTTGCTCACCAAACACTAGATCAGGCAAATCAATCACACTTCCGTGCCAATCAACAACCTAAAAATCAGATTCTAGTTCGCAAGGCTAAAATCAACATTAAACTCAAGTCTAGGTGAAAAGCTCTAAAGATTTTTCCCTAACAATCAAATCAGATCTAACAATTCATCAAATACCCTTAAGCAACCCTAATCCTAACAAGGATCTACTCAGACATGGTGAAAGCAATAAACATCATGAATAAAGTAGATATCATAATATAGAATTGAAATAAAGTAGGAATACAAAGAAGTTCAAGAATTCTTCTCCAAAACTCAATTGTAGAAAAAACTCTCTCTCCAGAAATCACAAGGTGTCTCTAAAGAGGTTCTAAAAACCTAATATATTGTTCTCAAACGTTTTGGAATCTATCTCGAAAAATAAGGAAAGCTTCTGAATGAATCTCGGGTTTGTTTCGCGTTCTGGTCACGGCATCGACTGATACTATAACTGGTATCGATCGATGCTTGGTCTTCTGGTCGTGGAACTCTCAAAAGAAGGGTGTCGATTGATGCTTCTCAGTGTCGATCGATGCTGAGCTTGTTCCGAACAACTTCAACTCCAGATTGCCTCAAAAGCTTCTCAAATCCTCCAATTAGCTCCATAGAGCCTATAACTTGAAAAAGAACCTGAAAGACTCTAAAACTAGAGAAAAGACTCAACAAAAAGGACTTATATCATGGCTAAAAAGGGTAAAAACCATGATATATCAACTCCCCCAGACTTAGTCTTTGCTTGCCCTCAAGCAAACAGAAAACTAAACAGAGAAAGAGGTTTGAAACATGGAGACTCACCTTTTTCTTGAGACATAGTACTGACCATTTTCCAAGCTCCCAGTTGTCACCTAAACAGTTTCAGATCGGACCACCATGTAATTCTCCTTAGGCTGTTGCAGTTTCCCATTATCCAACCATTACCTCACAGCATCAATCATACTAAATCCTTCATTGCCTTTTCATCACTGATGTTGATATTCAAGAACCTTCTAGATTCTTCCTCATGCGATATCATGACTAAGGACCACTCAGAATTTTACACTTTGGTATTGATTTCCTCTCCCCAGACTTATCTCTTTTTATGTTTCTGATTTCAGATTAAGCTTTGCATACACAAATCAAGGTTCGAGACGCCGAGTATTGATGGTGATGGCCACCTAATCCCCGGTTCTCCCCTCTCAAAGTGTCAAAAAGTCTTAGGCGAATAATGGGGTCTTAGGAAATGTTCCTACCCTCGCTTCAGACTTTTGTGTGATCAATCCTTATCCAAGTAGAATAATGGGATCACAGGGAATGTCCCTAGCCCTCTACTTGGGAAATCATCTCATCTTTTATGCACCATTATGTGTCAAGGGAGAGGTCTACCATTTTTATCAAACGCATAGGTCCTTTGCCAGATATTTGATGATGAATCAAGTTCAGTGAATACCAACCTCAGGAGTGAAGTGCAAAATTGGCTCAGGATTCAGAAGAAATTTGTTGGAGACATGGGTGTTTCCTGGTTAACTGGTTAGCCTTGGATGTTTCATTAGTCGATCTTAAGGCTGAATCTGTGACAATGGTACTCAAAAATAAAGTCAGGACACTGACATCAAGCAAATGTTCATAATCCCAACAAGTTTGACTCAATAAACAAAAAATTTGACTCAAAAAGACTCAAAACTGGACTGACTCTGACTCTAAGAAAAACAAACACAATGTCAGTTAGTCACCTCCCCCAGACTTAAACAACACTGTCCCCAGTGTTATATCTATCCTAGAGGAAGCAAAATAAAGCACAGGAACAAATTGGCTGTGGGTAAGGTCGACAGTACCGTGGAAAAGTGATGGGCATCGATCGATACTGAGGAGTATCGATCGATGCTGAAGGTCTGGTCGGGTTTCATGAAACTCGGGATAGTGTCTACTGAAGCCAAAAGTTAGGTGAAGTAACTGTCAGATCAGAGAACACAGTTAGAAGCAACAGAATGATATATAGCCATAAGTTCCAACAAGTTTCGACAATGAGATTAGACAAGTTAGAAAAGAAAGCAAAATAAAAGAAAGAAAAGAAAGGGAAATGTGAAACCCGGAACAGAGGACTAGTCTGAAATCCTTATTAAGTCGGACTCAGAGACAGGGTTAGCGCGTCGAAGGGCCAAACGCAGAGGGCACGCGTCTGTGGAGGACATGCAGCGACAGCGAGAAACAGACAGCCAGATGCTCTGAAACTCTCCACACGTACCTCTGAAAGGTAGCTGTCTCCATGGGTAGCTCTGGTGGTGGAAGAAATGAAGAAGCAGGAGCAGATGTCTGGCGACGCTGTGAACGGCGAGCTGACTCCCAGCAGAGTTAGCGGCTGGTGGCTCCGGCAGCAGCGACATGAGCGGACTGAAAGTGACGTGGTGCCGCGGACACGAGTAGAAGGGGCGACCGAAAGCAGACTCAGGTCTGGATCGAAATGCAGCCGAGATGGGTGAGTGCCAATGGTGGTGAAGGGCGCGGTTGGGAAGCTGCACAAAGAGCTTCTCCATCTGTCGTAGGCAAGCACCAGCGGCGAGTGGCCTTCAACCAACGCATATGTGATATGCTGCTCATCCATGAGGGAACGAGTAGTCACTATCGAACATGCTGCAGTGGAGATGCCAAAGTGCTCGAAGATAGGTTGTGAGAGGCTGCCAAACTAACTCGGACTTCCGCGCTGTGGCGTAGTTGCGGCCGTGAAGGGCTTGGTCTTCAGAGAGACCAAGTGGTGAGCAAAGAGAGCGCCAATGTTGACCGCGAGGTTCATCTCGCGGCCACTCAAACCTATCCTCAGGAATGATGTCACCAATGCCTTGAACAACAGCATCAGCTCTGAGATCCTCAGCTTGTTCGGCTCCTCTTGCAGAATAAGTGGAGCTGATAATCCTGGCAATGCAGCGCAAAGTCGGATGGCAGATATCAATCTGAGGAGAGGTCTTGAGCTGTAGGCGCCAAGACCAAGTGTCGCCAAAAGTTCTGCAGATCCTGAAACTGGGAGGAGAGCGAGTCTGCTGGAGAGGGATCGAACCAGTAGATACCGCAGAGGTCAGGGATATGCAGCCTGGAACGAACTCCTCTAATCAGGAAAGTCAACGTGCCCTCTGAAGCAGTGCGGTGGACCTCGTCTCTGTAATAAACCCGAGCTGTGGCTTGGAACTGACGCACGAGGTCTGGGTAGAGGTATACTGCCTGGAGTAAAGAGTGCCCAATCCCATCTTCTCCAGCATGGCAGAAAGATCAACATCATGCCCAACCTACGCATGGTGTGTGAATCGATGAAAACGAGTAGGCAGGATGACGACGCAGTAGCCATTCGTTGTGTAGAACAGAGTGTCATACTCGTCCCACTCCTCAGCTATAGGCCTGTAAATGCAGGCCTCACTCTCTGTCTCATCCTTGGGCAAACCTTCCCAATTGCGTCGCGAGAATGATCCTCTTCCCCTCGAGCTTAGGCCAGGGAGCTCGAATCAGGCACAGGAGCAGAAGGAGACGGTGAACGTCTTGGTACAGGCCTCAGGTTGCTGATGTGAGCGTCGATGAAACTCTGACGGCCTGTGCTCTCAGTGAATCCTCCCTTTAGGACTCGGTAGCGATCGCCAGTAAGAATGGCTGAAATGACTCCAGCGTGCCACTGTGAGTCATGGAAGGCCTCCACCTCGTCCTGGAGATCATAACTGCTGCGTGGAGGGTTGGAAACTAGAAGCATCATCCTGTCGGGTTCTCTTGCGAGGAGCCATCTGCAAAAATTAAAATGAAATCAGAAGTTAGAGCAGCTCCTACGTCCAGTGAGTGCAGGCATCGATCGATACCAAGGGGTATCGATCGATGCTGCGAGTATAGGCACACAGTCCCAACAAATTCAAAAAAAACAATCAGTCGGGGCATCGATCGAGACCAAGAGGTATCGATCGATGCTCGAGGCACAATTGCTAGTTTCAATCCACTAATCACTAAAAATTCCAATCTATCAACTTAAATTCGAATTCCTAAGTCTACTCCATCCCTATTCTATCCATTCTCTACCTAATGTGGCATTTCATTCACTTATAGCAAATGTTGACAAGAAACAGAGTCAAAGCTTCACAACAAAGGAAACCCCAAATCGATTTTGCCAACAACATCTAAAAGGGTGAAATTGAGTGCATTACCTGGTAGATCGAAGGGGAGTGAATGGAGAGTGATAATGTAAGCAAAAATCTGATGGAGATAGAGTGTGGAATTGAAGAAATTGATGAAGAATTGAAAAGATATATGAGAGTTGGAGAGAGAGCAAAGAGACCGGCGTCGAGCGATATGAAAATTGTGAGGAGTGATCAAAGGTCCCGAGGGTTTTATCGAAAAACTTACTTGGGTCTGGGCATCGATCGATACCTAGTAAGTGGTATCGATCGATGCTCAGCGATAGCACAACTCGCTCTAAACCAAGGGTATCGATCGATACTAAGGGTAATCGATCGATGCTCGTCGTCCGGACCTGGTTCCACGTGAAAAACACAACACAAAAAACAAAAACAAAACGAAATAAATCAAAAGAACGACTATGTACAGACACTCACCAGTGGGTTGCCTCCCACCAAGCGCTTGTTTAATGTCATTAGCTTGACATGGAGATCAGTCAGCAGCGGGTGGTTCAGCCAGAGGCACAATGTGTCCATCTGGAATGGTGGCTTTCGCCCAATAGTGTTTCACCCTTTGTCCATTAACAGTGAATTCCCTGCCTTCAGCAGTCAGCAACACTACAGCTCCATGAGGGCGAACTTCCTTGATTGTGAAGGGACCTGACCAACGAGAACGCAATTTCCAGGAAACAATGCAAACGAGAGTTATAAAGAAGTACTGTGTCATTTGGTTCAAAAGTTCGGGAAAGGATCTTCTTGTCGTGATAAGCTTTAGTCCTCTCCTTGTACAGCTTAGAATTCTCATAGCTGAGTGTCTGATCTCATCCAACTCATTCAGCTGAACCAATCGCCTTACTGCAGCAGACTTGATGTCGAAATTTAACAATCTTGTAGCCCAGGCTGCTTTTGCTCTTATCTCAACAGGAAGATGGCATGCCTTTCCATACAGCAAATGGAATGCGTTGTCCCCAGTGGCGTCTTGAACGCTGTTCTGTAGGCCCAAAGAGTGTCGTCTAATTTTTAACGCCCAATCCTTCCTTGTAGCACCAACTGTCTTCTCTAAGATCTCTTTGATCTGTCGCGTTGGAGACCTCTACTTGTCCATAGTCTGAGGATGATATGGCGTGGCAACGCGATGGTGTACACCATACTTTCTCAGCAACTTCTCGAAGATCTTGTTGATGAAGTGAGTACCTCCATCACTGATGACAACTCTGGGTACTCCAAACCGTGGGAATCGTTGGTAGGACTAGCAATTGCCTCTACCCACTTAGAGACATAGTCGACAGCGACTAAGATGTAGTGGTTCTGTCGCGATTGAAATATGGTCCCATGAAGTCAATACCCCAGCAATCAAAGACCTTAACCTCCAGGATGAAGTTATGTGGCATCTCATGGCGCTTGCTGATCTTACCCGTCTCTGACATACATCGCAAGAAGAGATGAAAGAGTGAGCATCCTTAAACATCGTAGGCCACCAGAACCGGCTTGCAGAACTTTAGAGACCATCTTGAATGTAGCAAAGTGCCAGCAATTCAGAACCATGGCAGTTGAAAAAGGGATCTATGTCACCTCACAATCAGCCTACACACCTTCTGTAAAATCCCATCAGAAAATGCCTTGTACAAATAAGGCTCATCCCAAGAAGTAGCGTCTGACATCTCTCATTGAACTTTTTCTTCACATACTTCATTGAGATGCTTTGGTTCTAGAAATCAGCAGGCAAGGTAATTGGCGATGTCGGCATACCACGGTCTCAGCTGGAGAAAGTGATCGCAAAGATTCC
This sequence comes from Crucihimalaya himalaica, assembly GCA_004349715.1. Lineage (NCBI taxonomy): Eukaryota > Viridiplantae > Streptophyta > Magnoliopsida > Brassicales > Brassicaceae > Crucihimalaya > Crucihimalaya himalaica. Next base: position 107,107 of record SMJT01000097.1, read on the forward strand.
TCAATCTCAGAGCGATCTGTAGAGGGATCGGTGATGGAGAGCCGCTGGTATCGATCGATACAGTGAGCGGTACGATCGATGCTTGAGATTCGTGAACTGAAAGGTAACAATGCGTGAGGGTATCGATCGATACTCCCATGGTATCGATCGATGCTCGTACGCTCTTCATCGACAAATTGAAGCAGAACCAGTCTCGACGAGGTATATCTTCTCCTCAGGCAAAGAATCATCAATGGGAACCTCTTCACTGATCCTCATACGCGAGAGATGGTCTACAACGCCATTCTCTACCCCCTTCTTGTCCCTGATCTCTATATCAAAACCTTGGAGTAGCAAAACCCATCGACACAATCGAGGCTTCATATCACTTATTCCAGCAGATACCTGAGAGCAGCATGGTCAGTGTGCACAATCACCTTACTTCCTTATCAAATAGGATTCGAAACTTCTCAAATGAGAACACAACAGCAAGTAATTTCCTTCTCAGTGTGCTGTAATTCCTTTGGGCGTCATCTAGCGTTCTGCTGGCATAATAAATCACATGCAGCTTCTTGTCCTTCCTCTGTCCCAAAACAGAACCAACTGAATAGTCACTTGCATCACACATGACCTCAAAAGGTAGACTCCAATCTGGTGGTTGCACAATAGGAGCAGAAACCAATGCCTTCTTGATCATCTCAAATGCAGCTAGGCAATCTGGTGTAAAATCAAATGCAACATCTTTGCACAGCAGAACAGTAAGCGGGCGGGCTAGCTTGGAGAAATCCTGAATAAACCGCGATAGAACCAGCATGGCCCAGGAAAACTCCGAACGTCCTTCACTGATGTAGGCGGCAGGAGGCTTGTCATAACCTGAATCTTCGCCTTATCAACCTCAATCCCAGCTTTAGAGACCTTATGCCCAGAACAATGCCATCCTGGACCATAAAAGTGGCACTTCTCCCAGTTCAGAACAGGTGCTTCTCCTCACAACGCTGTGACAATACCTTGCACCAAATTATCCAGGCATCCCTTAAATGAAGGGCCATAGACAGAAAAGTCATCCATGAATACCTCCATAAACTCCTCGATCAAGTCTGAAAGATGGACATCATGCATCTTGAAATGTAGCTGGAGCATTGCATAATCCGAATGGCATTCTCCTGTAGGCAAATGTGCCATAGGGACAAGTGAAGTGTCTTTCTCTTGATCATCTGGATGTATCGGAATCTGAAAGAAACCTGAGTAGCCATCAAGAAGCAATAGTAAGGATGACTAGCCATCTTTCCAGAGCATTGATCAATGAAGGGAATGAGAAGTGATCCTTCCTTGTCGCGGTGTTCAGCTTCCTGTAATCAATGCACATTCGATGCCCAGTGATTGTTCTCGTCGGAACTAGCTCATCGTTCTCATTCTTAACCACTGTGAAGCCTCCCTTCTTAGGAACAAGCTGAACCGGACTGACCCAACTGCTGTCAGAAATGGATAGATAACTCCTGCTTCCAGCAGTTTCAAGATCTCTTTCTTAACCACTTCTTCAGATTCGGTTAAGTCACCGCTGATGCTCTATTGAAGCTTTCGACTCATCCTCCAGATGAATCCGATGCATGCATAGATCCGGTGAGATACCTGAAATATCATCAGAGAATAGCGCGAGAGCTTTGCGATACTTGCGCATTGCTCAGCAGAAAGCGACCTCTGCGTTGTTCAAAGAAGAATTGACAATCACAGATAAGTAGAGTAGGCCAAGGAATACGTACCTTAGGCTGGCTGGAGTGGCTTAAGGTCAAGCTTAGGAGCTTTAGCTTCACTCCAATCAGGCGGAGAATCGGATCTGGTGCGAGAGACTAGCAGCTCTTCTGGTCGAAGGGGTAGGCATCGATCGATACCTCCTGTGGTATCGATCGATGCTTCAGCTTGGCTGTCAAGGGATCGTCGCATAGGCAGCAGCAACCTCAGTGGGGACTGTCTCTGTCTCAACCGAGCAAACCAAAGCTCTCTCCAAGGGGTTCTCAGGATGCAATCTCTGGAAGTACTCATCTGATAGGTCACTGAATGTGTTAACGAAGAAAGTCTGACCATCGATGGTAGGTTTCTTCAATTTCATCTTTTTCCATGTTAAATGTCATGACCAACTCACCAATGTTGAGAGATATCCGCCCATTCTTGCAATCGATTAGGGCCCCCAGCTGTAGCTAAGAACGGTCTGCCCAGTATCAAAAGGATCTCCGCGTTCAGCATCATACTCGAAGAACGATGAAATCAGTTGGAACTAAATAGCTCCAATGGGATCGGACATCCTCAAGTAAACCTTCAGGGAAACGGATTGATCGATCAGCAAGGATCAATGAGATCCTTGTCGGTTGGAAGTCTGTTATCCCCATTCTCTTAGCTACAGAATATGGCATAAGGTTCACACTTGAAACCAAGATCGCAAAGAGAACGTTCAAACCTCTCTGTGAAGATTGTGCAGTCTAGGGAAAAACTACCAGGGTCTGGCAGTTTCTCTGGGATCTTGTTGAGAAGAATCGCCGCTTGCACATGAGTAACTCTCACTCCTTCTTCAAGGTTCACATTACTCGAGACCATCCTCTTGAATTATACTGTCTGAAAGCTGGTGCAGTCTTAAGAGCATCGACGAACGGGAGTTCGACCACTATCTTCTCTAGCAATCGCTCTGCATTCTAGCATATCTCTGTTTCTTTCTTTGACTTAGCAGGAGGTCGAGGGAAAGGAACCTTCGGGTACTACACTCTGCCGACATAAACTGTTGTCTGCTTCTGGTTCTGGTCGACCTTAGGGGGAGTATCGATTGATACAGGAGTAGTATCGATCGATGCTCGCAGTTTTTCAACCGTTTCTGTGGAAATCCTGAACAGTGGTCGTGGTTGAGGAGGAGCATCGATCGATACAGGGTAGTATCGATCGATGCTGGCGAATTTCCAGCAAACTGATCGTCGTCATCGTCGTCTCCAGCAAGATCGACGAGTGCTGAGGCGAATAGGATGTCTTCTGCCTTGGAGCAACCTCTCTACACTTCTCAATGTGATAGCATGAACATGTTCCTCGGATTCACTGTCTTACCAGGTAAGAAAACCATCCTGTCTCTTCACAGTCTCTGCCGTCTGAGCAATCTAGGTTTCCAGCTTCTTGCTGTGGATGTTCAGAGCCTCAATCTTGCCATTCAGATCAGTGTATAGGCGTCCATCTTACCCTTGAAGTCAACGGTCATCTTCTGCTACCCCTCAAGAATCTGTTCAACATAGTCTCGACTTGCTTTCTGGAGTCTTGGGAGGGGCGTCTGATAGGATGAATTCCCATAAGTCCAAGTGTACCCACTGTTCTTTGAAAACGGCTTCTGAGATCCGAAATTCGCAGGCTTGAAGTCAGATTTGAATCCACCTCTCTGAGGCATTGTTAGTGAAGCCGCGGTTGTATGAATTCTGATATCCTACTACACCTATGTAGTTGACATCCTCAGCTTCACCTTCTTCTATGTTCTCAACTTCCTCAGCAAAGTGCACTGCCTTCTGCTGCTTACCCAATAGCAAACTGTGGACTGAATCTAACTTTGCATGTACTTCAGCTATCTGTGAACCATCAGCATTACCATTCTGCTTCTTTCTCTCAAAATCAGCATTCTTAGTGCTGTTGCTAGAAGCAGATTCTCAATCAACACAGAAGCATCTTCGGGATACCTGGTGTTGAAATTACCATGCTTGCAGCGTCCAAAGCATCTGATACCTCCAATCAATCCCTCTGAAGAAGATACCCAACACTGAACCTGCGAGAACCCATGGTGAGGGCAATCCTCTGATAAGAGTGAAATCGAACCCATGCGGCCTTAAATGCCTCAGTCGCCTTCCCTGAGAAAACTGGGAGATTTGTTCTGAGTTCCTCTGGTCTCGCATCATCGTAGAAGTTATTCAGGAAAGCAGTCTTGGTTTCCTCCCAAGTGGTCAGAGAACCGGAGGCAACTGCTTCAGCCAGTAAGCTGCATCTCCACTAAGAGAGTAGGGGAAGAGCATACAGAAGAGGAAGTCATTGGACACTCCAATGTATTTGATACTGGTGACCAAGTCCTCGAACCTCTCGATATGATCCATGGGATGCTCACGAGAAAGACCATGAAACGGATGCTGACCTACAAGAGTGTAGTAGGCAGGCTTTAGCTCGAAGTCATTCCTCTGGAAAGTAGGAATACGAATAGCAGATCGGTTGGCATAGAACTGATCCGGTCTGTTGTACTCCCCAAGCGTTTCTGGCGCGATTACCCTGAGCATTCCCAACATTCCCAGCACAGCTGGTGGGATAACCATATTAGCAACTGGTGCAGGGCAATAACATTACCTTCTGCATCAATTCTCTGTCCTTGCGCGTCACACAGGTGACCCTCCTGATCTCTCAAAACCCCAGCCTCATCACGAGCAAGCACAATTGGATGATTCATCTCAGCTTGTTTTCTTCTGCTTTCTGATTGTACGCTCTAATTCAGCTAGTTCTTCGTTAGACAGATTGATCAACTGGTTGTTCTTGCTTCCTCTGGTCTCTCGATGCTGCATACACCTGAAACACAAAGGCAAAGACGTGTAAAGTAACGAAAAATAAAACGAGTATCGATCGATACTGAGGGTATCGATCGATGCTCAGCACTTAGTCGAAAATTCTAAATCGTAATCTAATGGTGAAATTAGAGTCCCCGGCAACGGCGCCAAATTTTGATGTGTCAAAACTAATACTCTAAAAGTATCTAAGCAGTCGCTACAGTATTTTAGGGGTCGAACCACAAAGACTCAAGATGACACTCAATAGATCAAGAATATGAACTAAGCTAAGCAGAATAGATGGAATTAATAATGACAAAACAATTAAAATCAAGGATATAAATCAATGGAGGAAAACGCTAGGCTTAGGAAAACTTGCAGGCAAATCAGAATAATTAAATCAAATCAATTGTCAGGAATAAATTAAGCTCCGCTTTCAAACTTGAAACACAAATGTAAAGTAAACCAACTGTCGTTGCGAAAACTATCTATGCTTAAACCTAGAATTCTAAATTCCTTTGCAAACTATGAATTTAAACAGGCATTAAAGTTCAAGTTCAATTGTTCACAAAATCCCTATACCAAATTTCTTTGCGAATAGGGCTTTTACTCACCAAAACACTAGATCAGGCAAATCAATCACACTTCCGTGCCAAATCAACAAACCTAAAAATCAGATTCTAGTTCGCGAGGCTAAAATCAGCATTAAACTCAAGTCTAGGTGAAAAGCTCTAAAGATTTTTCCTAACAATCAAAAATCGATCTAACAATTCATCAAATACCGTTAAGCAACCATATCCTAACAAGGGATCTTACCTAGACATGGTGAAAGCAATAAACATCATGAATAAAGTAGATACTCATAATATAGAATTGAAATAAAGTAGGAATACAAAGAAAGGTTCAAGAATTCTTCCTCAATTGCAGAAAAAACTCTCTCTCCAGAAATCACAAAGTGTCCTCTAAAGAGGTTCTAAAACCTAATTATATTGTTCTCAAACGTTTTGGAATCTATCTCGAAAAATAAGGAAAGCTTCTGAATGAATCTCGGGTTTGTTTCGCGTTCTGGTCACGGGCATCGACCGATACTATATAAGTGGTATCGATCGATGCTTGGTCTTCTGGTCGTGGAACTCTCAAAAGAAGGGTGTCGATCGATGCTTCTCAGTGTCGATCGATGCTGAGCTTGTTCCCGAACGCTTCAACTCCAAATTGCCTCAAACGATTCTCAAATCCTCCAATTAGCTCCATAGCGCCTATAATTGAAAAGAACCTGAAAGACTCTAAAACTAGAGAAAAGACTCAACAAAAAGGACTTATATCATGACTAAAAACGGGTAAAAACCATATCATGGCTATAGACGCTGCAAGCAATGGGAATTTCAACACAAGGTATCCTGAAGATGCTTACATACTAATTGAGAATTTGGCATCTAGCAACAGCACCAAGAACGCCGACTACGAGCGGAAGAAGCAGAATGGGAACGCCGACGGACTGCAGATTGCTGAGGTACACGCGAAGCTGGATTCGGTTCACAATTTGTTGATGGGCAAGTAGCAGAAGGCAGTGCATTTTGCTGAAGAAGTCGAGAACATAGATGAAGGTGAAGCAGAGGATGTTAACTACATTGGAGGTAATAGATTTCAGAATTCGTCATACAACCGCGGTTTCACCAACAACTCTCAGAGAGGAGGATTCAAGTCTGACTTACGAATTTTGGAGCAAACTCTTTTGCTCAGAAACCATTCCAGAATAGTGGGTACACTCGCACCTATGGAAATTCATCTTACCAGACACCACCTCCCATGACTCAGGAAAGCAAGGTTGAATCCATGCTTGAGCAGATTTTTTAGGTGCATCAGAAAATGACTGTCGATTTCAATGGGAAGATGGATGCCTTGTACACTGACCTGAATGGAAAAATCGAAGCTCTTAACATTCATCAGAAGAAGCTGGAAACTCAAGTTGTCCAGACTGCAGAAACAGTTAAGAGACAGGATGGTTTCCTTCCAAGAAAGACGGTGGATCCAAGGGAACACGTTCATGCTATTACCTTGAGAAGTGGAAGAGAGGTCAGTCCAGGGGTGAAGAAAACTTATTCTGCAAAGCAGCTCGTCGATCTTGTTGGAGACGACGACGATGAGATCCTTGGAATTACTCCTGTATCGATCGACACTCATCCAGTGTCGATCGATACCAACATACATCGATCAGCACCTATTCAACGATCTGTAGAAGCAGTTGCACGACCACCAATATCGACCGACACTCACCCAGTATCGGTCGATACCAGTCCAGACATCGAGAAGAAGCAAGCTACAGGGAACACTGGGAGGATTTATGTACCTAAGATACCATTCCCTCGACCTCCTACCAAGACTAAGAAGGAAATAGAAGAGGCCAGATGCAGAGCAATGCTAGAAAAGTTGGTTGTTGAACTCCCTTTCGTCGATGCTATCATGACTTCACCAACTTTTAGAAGATATCTCATGCGGATGGTGTCAAGTAATGTAAATCATGAGGAGGGAGTGCTGAGGATTACTCACGAGTGCAGTGCGAGCCTACTTAACAAGATCCCAGAAAAGCTACCAGACCCTGGAAGTTTCGTATTGGATTGCACGATCTTCACTGAAAAGTTCGAACGCTCCCTTTTCGATCTCGGTTCCAGTGTCAACCTCATGCCATATTCAGTAGCTAAGAGAATGGGGATGACAGACTTCACACCCACTAGGATCTCTTTAATTCTTGCTGACCGCTCAGTCCAATTTCCCGAAGGATTACTCGAGGACGTTCCAATTACGATCAGAGACTGCCTAGTCCCGACTGATTTCATATTCCTAGAGTACGATGCTGAGCCAAGAGATCCACTAATTTTGGGCAGACCCTTTCTAGCCACAGCAGGCGCTCTGATCGACTGCAAGAATGGGAGAATATCCCTTAACATTGGTGATCTGATCATGACCTTCAACATAGAGAAGATGATGAAAAAGCCAACCATTGATGGGCAGACATTCTTCATCGATACCTTCAGTGATATATCGGACGAGAACTTCATGCGGTTACACCCTGAGAACCCATTGGAGAGAGCACTGGTTTGTTCTGCGGAAACAGAGATGGATTCCAGTGAGGTTGCTACTAGGTACGCCACGATCCTTGACATCACCATTGAAGCATCGATCGATACCACTAAGAGCGTCGATCGACACCAGCTATTTTTACCCGAGGAACTGGTTGCCTCTCCTACACGATCTGATTCGTTTGGCGACTGAAGTGAGGAGAGAGCTCCCAAACTCGATCTTAAACCACTTCTAGCCAATCTGAGGTATGTCTTTCTTGGCCCTAACTCCACATATCCTGTGATAGTTAATTCTTCTTTAAACAACGCAGAGGTCACCTTACTGCTGAGCAAGCTGCGCAAGTATCGCAAAGCTCTCGGCTATTCTCTTAATGACATTTCAGGTATATCACCGGATCTGTGCATGCATCGGATTCATCTGGAGTACGAGTCGAAAGCTTCAATCGAACATCAGAGAAGGCTTAACCCGAATCTGAAGGAAGTTGTGAAGAAAGAGATAATGAAACTTCTGGAAGCATAGGGATCATCTACGCCATCTCCAACAGCAGTTGGGTCAGTCCAGTTCATGTTGTACCTAAGAAAGAAGGATTTACTGTGGTAAAAAATGAGAAAGATGAGCTGATCCCGACAAGAACGATCACTGGGCACCGCATGTGTATAGATTACAGGAAGTTGAATGCTGCTACTAGGAAAGACCATTTCCCACTACCGTTCATCGATCAAATGCTGGAAAGGTTGGCAAGTCACCCGTACTACTGCTTCCTAGATGGATACTCAGGCTTTGTCCAGATCCCGATACATCTAAACGATCAGGAGAAGACGACGTTTACATGTCCCTACGGCACGTTCGCTTACATGAGAATGCCGTTTAGGTTATGTAACGCTCCAGCCACCTTCCAGAGATGTATGATGTCGATTTCCTCAGACATGATTGAGGAGTTCATGGAGGTGTTTATGGATGTCTTTTCAGTTTATGGATCTTCATTTAAGGACTGCCTAGACAACTTATGCAAGGGACACAACTTATGGATCTTCAGTTCTAGTCCTGAACTGGGAGAAGTGTCACTTTATGGTTCAAGAAGGCATTGTTCTGGGACACAAAGTTTCTAAGGCTGGGATCGAAGTTGATAAGGCTAAAATTCAGGTTATGACAAGCCTCCTGCCACCGAAATTTGTGAAGGATATTGGGAGTTTCCTTGGCCATGCCGGGTTCTATCGCAGGTTCATTCAGGATTTCTCCAAGTTAGCTCGCCCATTTACTGCTCTTCTCTGTAAGGATGTCACCTTCGATTTTACACCTGAGTGTCTTGTCGCGTTCGAACAGATCAAGAAGGCGTTGGTTACTGCTCCTATTGTTCAGCCACCAGATTGGAACCTCCCCTTTGAGATCATGTGCGATGCGAGTGATTTCGCAGTTGGGTTAGTTCTGGGTCAGAGGAAGGACAAGAAGCTCCATGTCATTTACTACGCCAGCAGGACGTTGGATGATGCTCAAAAGAACTACAACACTACAGAGAAAGAGTTACTCGCCGTTGTGTTCTCCTTTGAGAAATTTTGTTCTTATCTAATTGGGAGTAAGGTGACCGTTCATACCGACCATGCCAGTCTCAAGTATTTGCTGCAGAACAAGGATCTAAAGCCTCGCCTCTGCTGTTGGGTTCTACTCCTCCAAGGTTTTGACATCGAGATTAAGGATAAGAAGGGGGTAGAGAATGGAGTTGCAGACCATCTCTCACGAATGAGGATCGATGAAACCGTGCCTATTGATGATTCTTTGCCTGAGGAGAAGATCTATTTCATCGAAACTGGGATTCGACACAACCCTGCTGCGACTCTGCCAGTGCAAAACACCATCATCGATCGACACTCTCCTAGCATCGATCGACACTCTCACGATATTTTGCAATCTCCCCGTGTCCAGAATTCTAGCATCAGTCGACACTCATCCAGTGTCGGTCGATACCAGTTATCCTCCAGTGCTGTTTCGGCTGCAGACCACTTTTCTGTTGAGGAATCTTTGGCTGTCACCACTCCTGCCGAACCTTGATATGCCGACATAGCTAATTATCTCGCCGCAGAGTATGAACCAAATCATCTCAAGAAGTATGAGAAGAAGAAGTTTATGCAGGATGCCAGACGGTTCTTTTGGGATGAGCCTTACTTGTACAAGCACTGTTCTGACGGTATTTACAGACGATGTATCGCTGAGACTAAGGTGCCAGAAGTTCTATATCACTGTCATGGATTTGAGTATGCTGGGCATTTTGCCACGTTCAAGACAGTCTCCAAATTTCTTCAAGCTGGTTTTTGGTGGCCTACACTTTTCAAGGATGCTCATACTTTTATCTCGTATTGCGATGTTTGCCAGAAAAGAGGGAAGATCAGTAAGCGACTTGAGATGCCACACAACTTCATCCTCGAAGCAGAAGTTTTTGACTACTGGGGTATCGATTTTATGGGACCGTTCTCTCCATCGCGACAGAATAAGTACATCTTGGTCGCTGTCGATTACATCTCCAAATGGGTGGAAGCGATTGCCAGTCCTACAAACGACTCTTCCGTAGTTCTGAAACTGTTCAAGATAATTATCTTCCCCTGATTTGGAGTACCTCGGGTTGTGATAAGTGATGGTGGCACTCACTTTATCAACAAAATCTTCGAAAAGCTGCTGAGGAAATACGGCGTGCATCATCGCGTCGCTACACCTTATCATCCTTAGACAAGCGGACAGGTTGAGGTCTCCAATAGACAGATCAAAGAGATTTTGGAGAAGATAGTCGGCGCTACACGGAAAGACTGGGCAACAAAGCTCGACGATGCACTTTGGGCTTACCAGACCGCTTTCAAGACACCACTTGGCACCACATCATTCTATTTCTGTACGGGAAAGCGTGTCATCTTCCAGTTGAGATAGAGCACAAAGCAGCCTGGGTACTAAATTGATGAATTTCGACATCAAGTATGCTGCTCAAAAGCGATTGGTTCAATTAAATGAGCTAGATGAGATCAGACACCTCGCCTATGAAAACTCCAAGCTATACAAGGAAATGACTAAGGCCTATCACGACAAGAAGATCCTTTCTCGCCACTTTGAACTGAATGACCAGGTACTTCTGTATAACTCTCGTTTACAGTTATTTCCTGGGAAATTGCGTTCTCGTTGGTCAGATCCCTTCACAATCAAAGAAGTCCGGCCACACGGTGCAGTCGTGTTGGTGAATGCTGAGGGAAAGGAGTTCACTGTCAATGGACAGCGGGTGAAACACTATTGGGCGAAAGCCGCTATTCTAGATGGCCATATAATGCTTCTGGCTGAACCACCAGCTGCCTAAAAGATCCCAATGTCAAGCTAAGGACATTAAACAAGCGCTTGGTGGGAGGCAACCCACTGGTGAGTCTGTACATAAGTTTTTCCCTTCATTTTCATTTTTGTTTTTTTCTTGTGTTTTCTCGTGAATCAGTTTCAGATGAGCAGTATCGATCGACACCCATCAGTATCGATCGATACCGAGACTAGAGAAGAGCTGTGCTACCATGACGCGAGTATCGAACGATACCACTTACGGTATCGGTCGATACCCTTTGCCCAGGTAAGTTTTTCTAGAAAACCCTCGGGTTTCTTCTTCATTTTTCTCATTCCCATCGATCGACGCCGCCGTAAACTCTCGACTCTCTCTCACCATTTCTTCAATTCTTAACTGATTTGATCAATCTAAACGCCTATTTCGATCGGAATTTCATCCCCATTATCATCCTAGCATTCATTCTCTCGATCTGCAAGGTAATAAACTCGAAATCTCAACTTTTTAATTCGTTGGCAGGTTTGGAAAAACTCGATTCTGTTTCCTCTGTTTTTACTTTCTTGCATCGCCTCACTTCCTGGATAGTTCTAGAAGCATGAGTACACAAAATATAAGATTGAATTGGCTTAATTTGCATGTTGATTTTTCTGAGAACCTCGTTTCCTGAGAATGTGGAAATCAGTTGTGATGATTGAATTGGAATGAGCTGAATGTATTGATTGTTGTTGAGTTGCTCACTGTTATTATGTAATAATGTGGTGATTTGTGTTGGCTTTGTTTTATTCGCAGATGGCACCCCGCAAGAAAGCACGACACTCGGAAGCTTCCGGCTCCAACCCACCACGCCACGAGTACAGTCTACAGGACTCCGTGGAGGCTTTCCATGGATCATTTTGGCATTCCGGCGTCGTTACAGCTTGTCTCACCAACGATCGTTACAAAGTTCTGAAGGGAGGTTTCACCAATGACACAAGTCCTCAGAGTTTTCTTGTGGTCCACGTCAGCGACCTGAGAGCTGCGCCACACTGCACACCATCTCCCTCCGCCCCCACTGTTGCTGCTAGGCCTCCCTGGCCTAAGTTGGAAGGGAAGAGGATCATCCCGAGGGGCGATTGGGCATGTTTGCCTAAGGAGGAGACCGAGAGCGAGGCCTGCATCTATAGGCCTATCGCCGAAGAGTGGGACGACTATGACACGTTGTTCTAGAACGAGTGGCTGCGTGTTGCTGTGGTTCCTATGCGCTTCATCGACCCTCACACCATGCACCGTCTGGGTATCGACGTGGAACTCTCCGCCATGCTCAATAAGATCGGTTTGGGGACATTGTACTTGCAGCAGTACGACCTCTATCCCGACCTTGTCCGCTAGTTCCTTGCGACCGCACGCGTCTACTACAGAGACGAGGTCCACCGTGATGCTTTAGAGGGCACTCTGACCTTCCTGATTCGGGGCATCCGTTACAGATGGCCAATCTCTGACCTCTGTGACATCTACGGTTTCGACCGCGACCTCAGGCAGGTAGCTCTGCCCACTCAGTTTCATGATGTGCAGGTTTTCTGGAGACACATCGGTCTTGGCACCTACCACTCCAAGACCACAACGCAGATGGATGTTCGCCACCCCACTCTTCATTGCTTCGTCCGCATTCTGAGCACCACTCTCTTCTGCAAGATGGAGCCAAACAAGTTGAGGATTTCTGAGCTGATCGTCCTCTACAACGCTGTCAGCGACCTCATTCATGAGGATAGATATGAGTGGCCCGAGTTGAACGTCGCGGTCAACATGGGCGCCGTCTTTGCGCACCACCTGGTCTCTCTGAAGACCAAGCCTTTCTCCGGACGTAACTACGCCACTCCACGGAAGACCGAGTCGGTCGACAGCCTCCTCACTCCCATCTTCGAGCATTTCGGTATGTCCACTGCAGAGAGCTTGATTGTCACAGCTCGCTCTCTCATGGATGAGTAGCATATGCAGCACTTGCGTTGGCTGAAGCCAACTCGACGTTGTTGTCTTCCCACGACCGACGGTAAGCTCTTTGTGTATCTCCCCAACCGAGCTCTGACCACCATTGATGGTGATGCCTCCAAGCTGCGATTCGATCCAGATTGATGCTGATGCCGTACCTGCAGCTGACTTTGCTGGAAGTCAGCCCTGCCGTTCACAGCGCGGACAGACACCTGCTCCTGCACCTTCATTTCCTTTACCACCGGATCTGCCGATGGAGACTGCCACCTTTCAGAGGTACGTAGTGGAGAGCTTACAGAGCATCTGGACCGCTGTCTCTCATTGTCGCTGCATGTCTTCTACGAATGCCCATCCATCCACACCAGACCCGTCTTCCCGATACGCCGTCTCCAACGATGATGATTCAAATGATTTGACACTCTGTTTCCTTGGTTTCATGTTATCTCTTTCCCTGTTTCTTTTATTTTCTCTGTCTTTGCATTTGAACTCTTATGTCTCATTCTCAGTACTCTACCTATGTTGAACTTGTGGCTTTATTACGATCTTGTTGCTTTTAACTTGTGTTCCAGTGATCTAACAGTGATTCGATCTAACATTTGGTTCTCTGGACACAGTTGCATCAGTTTCACGACAAAAGATCTCTGCATTGATGGAAATAATCTTCGTATCGGTCGATACTTGACAAGTATTGGTCGATACCGGTTAGAACATCGATCGATACCCAATATCACACACGGGTAACCCTTGTGCACTCCTTCAGCCACTATGTTCTTTTGCTTTCTTTTGCCTTCTCTAGGCTAGATAACACTGGGGACAGTGTTGTTTAAGTATAGAGGAGGTAGTTACTGACAATGTGTTTGTTTTTCTTAGAGTCAGTCATGTTTGAGTCAAAATTTGTTTTCTTGAGTCAAAACCTGTTGGAGATTATGAACTTTTACTTGAATCCATTGCTTTGACTTTGCTTTTAAGTGACCAGTGTTACAGAATCAGTTCTAGATCGACTAATGAAAAATCCAAAGACTGACCAGTTGACTAGAAAACACCCATGTCTCCAGCAGGTTTCTTCTAAATCCTGAGCCAAATTATTTGTACTTCATTTCCGAGGTTGGTGTTTACAGAACTTGATTCATCATTCATATCTGACAAAGGAACCCATGTGTTTGAAAATGATGATATACCTCTCCCTTGACACACATTGATACATAAAATGCATGAAAGATGAGATGATTTCCGCCGAGTAGAGGGCTAGGAACACTTCCTGTGATTCCATTGTTCTACTTGGATAAGGAATGATCACACAAAGGTCTGAAGCGAGGGGTATGAACATTTCCCGAGACCCCGTTATCCGTCTAAGACCTTTGGTACTTTGGGAGGGGAGAACCGGGGATTCGGTGGAAATTACCATCAATACTCGCGTCTCAAACCTTGATTTGTATATGCGAAGCTTAATCCAAAATCAAGAGCATAAAAAGAGATAAGTCTGGGGGAGAGGAAAACAATACCAAAGTATGAAACTTGGGTGGTTCCTTGGTCATGATATTTCATGAGGAAGAGTCTAGAAGGTTCTTGAATATTTTCAATAGTGATGAAACGTCGATGAAGGATTCAGTATGTTGATGCTGTGAGATAATGTATGGAATCTGGAAAGCTGCGAATGTCTACTGAGAAGTACATGGTGGTTAGATCTGAAACTGATTAGGTGACATCTAGAAAGCTTGGAAAAGGGGTCATTACAATGCTTCAAGAACAGGTGAATCTCCGTGTTTTCAAACTTCTTTCTCTGGTTTGGTCTTATGTTTGCTTGAGGGCAAGCAAAGATTAAGTCTGGGGGAGTTGATATATCATGGTTTTTACCCGTTTTTAACCTTATGAGTGCTTTTAGAGTCTTTTAGAGTCTTTTCAGGAATTTAGCACGATTGGAGCTAAGTTGGATTTATCGGAGTTTCTGGAGCATCTCGGAGCTGAAGCAGTTCGGGAATTGAAGCTCAGTATCGATCGACACCACAGTGTATCGATCGACACCGTCATCCAGAAGAAACACAACTGAGAATTCTTTTATCGATCGATACCATTTATGGTGTCGGTCGATGCCGATAGTCAGAACGCACATTCTTCAGAAAACCCGAAAAAGAAACAGAAGATTTCCTTATTTTGCAATTAACTCCAAAGCGTGTATTAGATATAAAATTAGGTTTTTCAGCCTCCGGGAGAGGAGAGACTGATTTTGGAGATAGAGAATTTTGCAATAGAGTTTTGGGAGAAGAACCTTAAACCCTCTTTGTATTCTTACTCTATTTTACTTTATGATATCTATTTTATTCATGGTGTTTGTTTCATTCACCATGTCTGAGTAGATTGCTTGTTAGGTTTAGGGTTATTCAAAGGTATTTGATGAATTGTTAAATTAGATTTAATTGTTAGGAAAATCTATAGAGTTCTTCACCTAGACTTGAGATTAATGCTTTTTCTAGCTTCGCGAACTAGAATTTGATTTTAGGTTTATTAATTGACACTAATGTGTGATTAGTTTCCTGAACTAGTGTTTGGTGAGCAAAAGACCTATTCGCAAAGATTAGGATTTTGTGAACAATTGAACCTGATCGCTAATGCTTGTTTGAATTCATAGATTTTGCAAAGAAATTTGGATTTCTAGGTTTAGACATAGATAGTCTTCGCAGCGACAGTTGGTTGATTTTACACCTGTGTTTCAAGTTCAAGAATGGTGCTTATTATATTCCTGACATTTTATTTGATTGACAATTCTGATTTACTTGCGAATTTCCGTAGGCCTAGCGTTTTCCTCACTGATCTTACTACTTGATTTTAATCGTTTTGCTATTTTGATTATATTCATTTTGCTTAGCTTAATTCACATCCTGGAATTTATTGAGTGATAATCTTGAGTCTTTGTGGTTCGACCCCTAGAATACTACAGCTACTGCTTAGATACTTTAGGGTATTATATATATTTGAGCATATCAAACTTCAACCTCATGGTGACGGGAAATAAGCAACTCATCCAACTAAATGAACTCGACAAGTTTCAAATGAGCGGACAAAAGTGTGGCAAGGAATTTTCCGTTAACGACCAAGTACTAGTCTTCAACTCTCGCCTTAAGCTTTTCCCTAGGAAGCTTCTTTCACGGTGGTCCGGTTCATTTATCATCAAACACGTTAAACCATCATCTTTTTTTTTATTGGGAAAGAGTGGAAACGAGTTCACCGTTAACGGGCAATGACTGAAGTCCTCTCTTGCCGATTAACCTCAAAAAACTCAACCTCAACGAGCCAAGCCAGCTGTCTTATCCAGAGGAGTGAGCTTCTGCAGAGTTAATCGATTGGTTTTGGGTATTCATCGATCAGTTGAGATTATATTTGAAACCGATCGGTTGCACTTGTGCACCGTTCGATTGAAACTTCTTTCAAAAACTCTCAATCCTTTGTATTTTATTTCACTTTTATATTTCGTTATTAGTTAACTTTTCTTTTATTATTTTTCTTTGAAATATTTTCACCTACCCTTCTTCCTTCTTTATACACCGGGACGATGTAGTTAAAGTATGGGGGAGGGTACAGAATACGGATGTACCATTTGGTTATATTTGGTGAAAGTTTTCAAAAATTTTAATATAGTCATTTTCAATAAATTCAGGGATTATGAGTTTTTTCAAGGGACTTACTTTAGAACAACCTTCGAACAACCTATTTAGGACCGTTTCAAAAGTAGAGCAGAAGTTTTGAACAACCATGAGCGACCCAATAATCAGGAAAGTCTCTATTACTCTAAAACTTGAACGATTTGAACTTACTCTTATCTAGTGGAACATCAAATACGAACTTAATATATCTCACCTAGGGGTTCAGTAATCATGTTATTGATTAGATATTCAAAGTTATGCCTTGTTTTACCACTCTTTTGATCTCCAAGTAGCTAGGCTCATTCTTAGTCTAGTACCACACCTTGCACCCTAATCCTTTTATTCATACTTCATGCATTCTATCTTATCATCGCCATTATGTGCATTCTTGTGCATAAAATACGGAGTATACGGACTAACATAGCTAACCTTTTATTAGGATTAAGGATGCTAGACGTACGATTTGGGATGATTAGTAAGTTTTTGTGCGATTAAGTCTTGTTGACATATTTAAAGGACTTACTTAGAGAATGCTAAAAGATGCCTTGAATTATATTATGATGCTTGATTTTGTAAAGAGAGAACCGGTTCAACCTCCCCTCGTAAAAAAAAAACTTACGAGGAAATGAGAAAGAACAAACCAGAAAGTCTAAGTTTTATTGAAAAATGCATCAATAGAACTTTTTAGGATAATTTTGGGCTTTATATCGGGTTTTTGAGATAGATGGTCTTAGTGAAAGAAAATATATATATGTATGCATTAATTGGTCCGTGTCTTACTGTGATTATGCATAATTATCTGCATCCTAACAGTTAGGATAACCATAAACACATGAGTCGCCATTAAAATCTTTCCTTACCAAGACCATTAGCATGCTCAATATTCCCTTTGTGAGAACACACACACTATCTTAATAAATGTTGAAGGCTAAGTTCACTAACTTCGGGAGTTCTATCTCGGGATTTGGAGTATGTGATATTGCTAAGTTCATGGCTAAGTACAAAAAATAGGTTTTACTCTGACTCTGCTTTGATGTAGTTCACAGAAGGAAGACCCGCTGTAAGTATTGTTCCCAAAAATTTACTAGCTCCTAACCATTTCTCCGGATTGGAGTTTTTATTGTTCTTTACTTGAGGACAAGCAAAGATTCAAGTATGGAGGAATGTTTTAACCTCTGTTTTTACTAAATTTTAGTCTTTTTTGTGTCTAAATCTTGTATCTTTTCACCGAGATCAAGATAATTTTAGTGTCTTTTTAGTGTTTTGCAGATTATGGACTTGATGCACAAAATGAAGAGAAATGGGCTTCAAATGGGCTTCGAACATTCTAGAAGGGAAGATTCTCGGAGATGCCAACCGATCGGTTGCACTATGCACTGATCGGTTGTGAAGAGCTCAAGAACCGATTGGTTGCCTTCTGCATGGATCTGTTGACCTCCTTTAGGAAGCTTCCTTTTGGAATATTCTAGGATTTCCTAACACTATAAATAGGGGGCTCGACCCCATTGTCAAATCACTCAGTTTTGAGAGCAAAAATACTTGAAGAGAACATTGTAAATATTCTAGAGTTTTATTTTAGCTTTTGTAGTTTATTTTGCAATTCAATTATGTTTTCATTTTGTCTTGCTTATTTTCTGCAATTATTTTGCAATTCAATTATGTTTTCATTTTGTCTTGCTCATAATGTTGCATGTTTATTTGTTTAGAAATAGTATATGATTCTCTATCACCAAATTTATCTATCATGCATTTCATTTCATTATTAAGAAAAGAAAACAAAAATTATTTGCATTGTTCTAGCTAAATTTTAATTATCATAACTCGTAGTGTATTTGTTTTGGTTCTTGTTGATTCGATCCTAAGTACTACAAAGGTGTATCTAACACTTGTGGTAGATAAACTTATATCACAGCACGTAAGCTTTTCTTTTAATATAAAAACTTCCTTAAAAAGAGAACCGATGAATATTGAACCACAAAAATAATCAATAATAAAGTCTACAATCCCGGCGATGAGCAACCACTTCTCCACACCAGATGTTGGGTATGCAGAGTTTGTTATTGGTCATACAAAACATTGTCTTGCTCGATTTGTCCTAACTATACCATTTATTCTCGATGTGCAATACGATATGATGTCTGGAAAAAATTAGAACTCAAGGGGATACATGAAGAAACTCAATAAATTGAACCGTTTAAGGTGATACATGGAAACCTCATATGCCATTTTATTTATGAGGAATTTTATTAAAAACTCAGAAAATACCGTTTCTGGTGGATGCATTCGTTGTGTAGCATGTGTCTTCTTTATATATTCTCAAGTATTTTACAGATGTGTGCAATGCAAATTCGTTCTCCATAAAACATATGCTAATCTTCCTAGAAAAAATCATGTCTATTGTGAAAAATTATTAACTCTAGTTGTGATAACTTTATTTTTTTTGCAAGGGTTGTCGCAACTATTCCTCTAGTTTCAAGTATACCAAATTTTGGGATTTTAATATAAATTTTAAGTGTGGCGCACTTTCTGAATATGTCATCCATGAAAGTCATCCATGCCCCTTGTACTACAATAACAACAAGTCTAAGACATGTATTGCTGCAGAGGATTGGAAAGTACAATATTTAGTTGTGATGACTATAATTTTACATTAGATTAAGGATGTATTGTTTTGCATAAAACAACAGGGCATTGGTATGATGAGCATTTTCTCTATTTATGCTATGACAAAAATATGAGTGGAAGATATTGGTGTGATATATGCGAGAAAAAATAGATATTGTGATGTGGTTCTACATATGTGACATTTGTTATATCACTTTTCATACTAAATGTGTTCTCGGAAACTTCTCATTATTCATGTTTGGACGCATAATAACATTCGAGGAGGATTGGAGATTCAAAGTGATGCAAACCAATCCTGGTTTCTTACCACGTTGCCATATTTTTCATTCTCGACGAGCAAATCACTTTGTTTTATAAGGCTTTTCTTCCCGAACAAAATATCTTTTTGAATTTGAAATTCTCCATATTAACATAATGTCTAACTGGTTGAGATTTTTTACACATGTCAAAATCTTATTCTTAAACTTGACATATCGATCATATGAGTTACCAACTTAGAAAACCAAGTTTTATATAATAAGATGTTTATAACAAGGAAATTTATAACAAGGAAATGGATAAAGAATCCTCACATGTTCTACAAACTCTTAGGGAATTTTATTGGTTCAATGATTTGTAAATCTATATAAGATTTGAAAATTTTTATTGAATTTGAAATCAATACATATGGATTTTGAAATAACAAATTTTACCCATGGATTTGAATCCTTCTATTTTTCACTTTCAAATCCATTCAAATCTATTTTAAGGGGGCTTTATTGGTTGGGGGAATTGCTAAAAATAGATCCAAAATTGAGTTTGAATGCAAAATTAGACCTCAAATTGAAACAAATCCAAAACTAGACCAAAAGAGTACGAAAATTACATTAACCCCCTTATTTGCAAACAAAAAAAACAGAAACCGCAATTACAGTTCTCACCTCCGCACGGCGTAGATTTCATGAAAAGCGTAGACTTCATGAACCGTAAATAAACCTTAGATTTAAATTAGAAAAATAATAATAAATAATTTCAATGCAATTTCTTCTACAGTAAATAAGATTATCCAAATACGAACTTTATAAATTAAAATTTAAGAAAATTTCATAAAATAAAAGCATGTAAGGTTGATTATGTTCTAGAAAACCAACAAGTCTGCGACCGTAATTAAATCTTAAGCTTAAATTAAAACAATGATAAAAAATATTTCGATCAAAATTTTTGAAAGATAAATTATTTTAAATCAAAGCCAAATGTTTTAAAAAAACCATATGAGACCTAATAGGTTTAGGGGTTTGCCAATGGGTAAGAATCCATGCATATATCTTTAGGGTTAGACTTATTTTGATATGTTTTTGATATAAAATGCCGATCCTTCGTATAGTTGGTAGATTTTGGATATATTATACTATTTTGATGTCAAATATTAGTATTTGTTAACAAAAAGTGAAAAAAACATTCGAATTTTAGAGTTTAGGGCTTACAGACTTCTCGGGTCTCGGGTGAAGTATCATAGCAGACTTCGTGTATGAAGTCTGTAATATTTTGTAAGTGTAAAAATCTAAAATTCAAATAAATCCAAAATTTTAAAATTTTTTGAAAAATTCAAAAAAAAAAAAATACTTCGCTAGGGAAGTCTGCAAGTGTTTATGGTTTTCTAAAACATAATCAACTTTAGATGCTTTAATTTTATGAAAATTCTTTAATTTTAATTTATAAAGTTCATATTTGGATAATCTTATTTTCTGTAGAAGATATTTCATTGAATATAAATTTTTATTATTTTTCTAATTTAAATCTAAGGTTTAATTACGATTCTAAACTTTGACTATGTAGTCTGCAACCGTAATTAAATCTTAAATTTAAATTAAAACAATGATGAAAAATACTTCAATCAAAATTTTTGAAAGATAAATTATTTTAAATCAAAGCCAAAGATAAATAAAATTTAATGAAGTTTCATAAAACTAAGCCATTTGATGTAAATCATATAAGGCATAATAGGTTTAGGGGTTGCCAATGAGTAAGAATCCGTGCATATAACTTTAGGCTTAGACTTAGTTTGATATGTTTTTGATATAAAATGTTGATCCTTCATGTAGTTAGTAGATTTTGGATATATTATACTATTTTGATGTCAAATATTATTATTTGTTAACAAAAAGTGAAAAACATTCGAATTTTAGAGTTTAGGGCTTATAGACTTCTCGGGTCTCTTTTGAAGTCTCACAGTAGACTTCATGTATGAAATCCGTAATATTTTGTAAGCGTAAACTTCTCTGTAGAAGTCTTAAATTCAAATGAATCCAAAACAAACTTTAAAATAATTGAAACTTAGGTTTTTAAACAGAGATTTAGATAGATAAATTCTCTATCTAGGGAAATTTGCCTTGTGTCTTGCAGCGTACATATCAAACACCTCGAAGTCGTCCCTGAAATCTTCAACCTCTTCCATCGCTGGATTGAACAAAGTGTCCGATAAGACTTCTGCAGTTTCCAGCCAAGTGTCATCATCACCACCTGTGTGAATTAGATTAGTATTGTCGAGATCAATTACGATATGTTAAACTAATTGTAGTGTAGAACACACTTACGTCCATGGATTGATCCTCCATAATTTAAGCACCACAATCACCTCTCCACCCCTCATGTTCCCAAAGCCATTCCAGAAGCTCTAAGCGTGTTCGCCGGTTGCCACACACTTTAGCATATTGTCGTTATTATGATTAATAAAAGGTGGTTGTAAATTACAATAATGTGAGTTTCGTCAAGGTGTTATTATTGTATGGTTTAAACTTACATGGCATCTTTGATCTGAAACACAGTCTTTGTATGTGCACGACCATGTGGATTCTCTTGAAGGGGGTTGGTGCTGCAGATCATGCCTATAGTATCTACATCATAATTGTTCTCCTTCAGTTAAATAAAGTTACATGCATATAAATTATGCTTTAAAAATTTGCATGCATACCTATAGCAACGTTTTGTTTTGGTTTTGATGTCACAGATTTGGGTAAAACTTTAAAATTCCAAGTAGTGCTTGTCATTCAAAGGACCAATTTTTTCAGATTCCAGTCTCTGTAGACAGAATTGTAAGTACGAAGTGAGAATTTGTTGCACGGAACCCTGCAAATCCTGGCCGTACTACTACTTTGTGTATTTCAATCCGGTGCCTTTCATACTTCTCCAATTTAGAGAATGTTGGCACATGTACTGGAGTAATCATCAACTCCATTTTTGTTCCCTTTATAAGAAAAAGCATCACCAAATTATTGTATTGTCAGATCCATGTGACTGTATGTTTGTATTTAAAAACTTAAAACCTAAGTGAATATCTCTTACCGCTTCATCTACTGATACGTAGGACCAGTAAGGACCTTCTTTGAGAACGGAGTAAGAGTAGGCGCGGAGAATCTTGACTTTAAAACACCAATCTGTTTTGTTTCCATTGGCTCTTTCATTGGCTTCGGCTAGAAGGTTGTAAGCATCCATCGGATTTTTTATATTTGTTGTGAGTTTTGTGTGGTTTTTATTTTTGATATCTTTTTTTGTGTTGCAGAGATAAAAGTAGTGAAGAAACGACTTCGTCTATGGAGGTGGAATGATTAAAAGATGGGAAACGGAAAAAATGAGAAATGGAGAAGACGAAGTCGTTAAGACCAGACATGACTTTTCAAAAAAAAAAAAAAGTGGTTCAGCGTATCTGGTTACTAAATGTTTTGTTTATAAGGTTTATAGACTTCTTTAGTGAAGTCTGCAAGCGAAGTCTGTAAGCAAAGTCTCCAAATGAAGTCTGAAAATGATAGACTATATACTTCATGCACAAACTTCACACGCAGACTTCATCCACAGACTTCATGCTCAGACGTCATGCTCATGCTCAATCATTATGTCTGTTCAATAATGGCTTTGGGACATCGAAAAGGGCAAAGATGAAGTCTATTGAATGGACACAAAACCCAAGGTGATTTAGTGTATCTAGTTAGTAAATTAATGTTTTGTTAATCATTAGAATAAATTTCGGTTTACTGACTTCTCTGGTGAAGTCTGTTAAGAGACTTCGTTTGTGAAGTCTAACAAACCGACTTATCTAACTTCGCTGTAGAAGTCTAATTTCGGAAACTCTTAAAAAATTTTGTAAAAATTTCGAAAAATTTCAAATTTTTTACCCCCAAAATTTTTGGGGCAAAAAAGTTACAGTTACTAAACAAGAGATAAAACAAATATTGTAATAGTTAATTTGGGTAAAAAACAAAAAAAAAAAAATCTACATCTCTCTCTTTCTCCTCTGAATCACCAAACATTGCCAGTAATCTCAAAACGCTGACTCTCTCTCTCGTTCCCCTCCAATCGTCGCTATCGTAGGTAATCAATATTCCTCTCTGCGGGAAAACACCAAACTCTATCTTTTAGGGTTTGCTCATCTCGCCATCGCCGTCACAAAAAAGCCGACTCTCTCTCCCGACCGTATCCAAGCCATAACCATCGACTAGGGTTGCTATTCATCACCAAACGACGACTCCCTCTCCTCACTCTTTCACCTAAACGTCACTGTGGACTAGGAAATCTCGCTGGAAAATCACCATACGACGACATCATCTCTACGACGACACCCTCTCTCTACTCTTTCTCTGAACCGTTTCTTTTTTTTTTTTTTGTATCTAATTCCATCTTTATTTGATTCGCAGATCTGGGAGTCGCAACCGTCGAGACACATCTTCAATCTTTATTCATCTTCATATTCCATTTCAGTTTAGTCTCTTCGTCTGTTCCTTTTCTGATCTCGGATTTATAGTTACTAGAGTCTACGAGAATTCATAAGGGATGTCTCCAAACATGGACTTCTCCGTTGAGGTCGTAAGAACAAACTTCACATGAGAAGTCTCTATGAAGACTTCACCAGCGAATTCTCGTACACTTTACATTTATCTAACTTCCCATTTTTTTTAGCTGTGACATAGGTTTATAATATTGCTACAATGCGCGAAATAACTGAATATGAACCGAAGCCAGATTTTCACCCAAAGCCAGAGTTTTCACCCAGGCAATTCACCAAAGACGCTGAGCCGGATCCTGATAAAAGTATAGGCCACTACATCAGAACACCTAAGCTTCTTGAAGTTGTCAAGCGTGCACTAACTCAAGACGAATGGGATATGATTTGGACTTCCCCTCTAGGTGTCTTCCTAATGTACCACGAGCAACATATCGCATGGGCATCGAGGCTGGTCCACTTTATACTCGGTTTCCAACTTGCATGCTTCAAGAAGAATGAGATTTGGAGTCTAGTTGAGAAAGTGCCAGTTAGATTCTCTATTCACGAGTTTAAATACATCACCGGGCTCAACTGCGAATATGTGGAAGATCTTATGAGTCCGGAGCTTGAGGCTGAGATTACGGATGAGATGAGAGAGTTTTAGGTAAAGCTTGGAGTCCTAGTGGAGGGTGGACCAAGCTATGAAGACTTGGTGTCACCGTGTAGACGCTGTTTTGAGTGGGTTCTGGATGATCGCGTGAGGTTGGGCTATCTAGCCATCCTTTCCAGCTGCTTTGATGCACACCCACACCAGCAAGACATCAATGTAAAACTTGCTAGGATGGTGATGGATCTGGACAAGTTTGATGCATACCCTTGGGGAAGAGTAGCTTTCAAGATTTTGATTTCTTCGGTGAAGGCTGCGGATATCACTAGGACTTATCACATCAATGGGTTTGTCCAAGCGTTGCAGTCTTGGGTTTACTTTGCGCTACCGGAGTTTGCAATAAAGATGGAAGAGCCATTCCCTGGTAAACGAGCGCCACGTCTGCTAGCTTAGAAAGGATCAAGGGGGAGGAAAAACCTCAAAAATGGCATCTTCAAACATGTATATTATCAAAGCTCTAATATGTTGTGTCATCAAAGACTTTTTTCTAGAAATCTTATCTTACATTTCACACATAAAGTCTGTTATCACATTATCTGATCTCCCTCTATTCATTTTTATTTTTGTAGACCACCATCTGCAGCTTTGTCCAGAAAGACTTCGAGGAGATGTTCCCACGGTGGCATGATGATGAGGAGGATGAGAGAATTGTCAACATTGTGAAAGCAATGTTTGGACGATTGTCAAGGATTCCTTGGAGGTGGCAAAAAGAACAATGGCCATCTTTAGGTGTATTGCCCTCAAACTACAAGGAAAACAAGGTGAAGGTGAAGGTGACGGATGAGCCGTATCAGGGAAGTAAGAGAGAGCTAAAAGCTTCTGATGAAGGTATTTTGAAGAAAGCTCTTTTATCCTCTGCTGCAGAATTGAGAAGCGCTTATGTGATGCGTTGAAGGGTGCAGTAGATGCTCGACTCAACACGTTTGAGGCTGAGTTGAAGGGGCAGTTGGTTGAATTTGGTATGAAGATTGTCTTACTCATTGACAAAGTAGACTATCTGGCATCTGCTTTTGATAAGTTCACCAGCGGAGCTATGAATAATGAATATGAGGAAGTGAAAGAGAACCCTCAGGAGAAGTAGGGTCACTCTGATGCCAAATCAACTGCACCTACTGATGGGGTTAATCGTCCTCCCCCTAACCCAAAGATTCCCTAAATGAACAAACCAGCTTAGTAAGAAGGATATTGAGGAGGATAAAGATGAGTCTAAGAAAGAGAGGAAAAGTAAAAGAGTTGCTGCCAAGCGTAGTCAGACACAAAAATGATGTGAATTATATACCTTGTTGGGTTGTTGGATTGTTGTTGGCATGTTTAACTCTTATTTCAGAAAGTTGTAAAATTTATACTTGAATGATGTATATTAGTGTGCCATATCCATGTGAAATTGCAATAAAATGAACTTTGTGGACAATATGGGTTTAATGTTAAACATTTTTGCTTTTAACTATGCAGAGTAGTGTTAACCAAACCAGTGAGTCAAGTGTTGTGATGGTGGATACAACCAATCAGTAGATATGGAGTTCGAGAAAGCAAAAAGAGAAAAGCAGGGCTTGAAAGAGAAAACAACATCGATCATGGCTAAGAAAATGAGTGATCAGCTAAAGATGAAAGAAGGGCAGGTTGTTCGCCCTGGTACAGAGACTATATTCTGGTTAATCTGGTTGCACGCGGCAATGACTATAACCCTTTTGATTCTATCAACAAGAACAGTAAAAGCAAGCCTATTAACTTCTTCAAGACTTGCCCATAAGTCTCACTCTTGAAGAGTTTTAAACGTAGCTATTGTGACTTGATTTTAAATGTGTGTATGACTTTATTTCGCAGAGAGACGAAGAAGAGGACCCCAAGAAAGACTCAACTACATTCTGGTACCGCACACTGCAAACTCCCACAAAATGGCTTTCGGACGTGGTGAGACTTCTTATATTAAGTGTGAGAGTGAAGTCTTAGAGTGCAGTCTCAGATTGAAGTCTGAGAGTGAAGTCTAAACATGAGACTTTAATTTGAGACTTCATGCTCAGACTTCAGTTTGAGACTTCATGCGCAGACTTATGTTTTTCCTATCTTTAATTGTAAGGTTCTTTTACCATAATTGTAAGGATCTTATCTAATTTATTGCAGCACATTGATGATGGAATCAATCTACTGAGACAATTGTTCACGAAGCATGCAGAATGGTTTAGGGGCGACAGGATCTGCTTCATTGATTCGATATTCACCACGTTGTGGAAGTTTAAGTAAAATGAATTTCAATCGTCTGCTGATCCAAACGGGTTAGGCAGAGTGCTACCTCCTGGGGCGATGGATCTCTACATAGGAGAGTAACCAGAGTTCTGCAGATCTAACAAGATGTGGGGTTTAAATGTTGATGAAATCTACACTTCCCTTAAAATCAAGGATATGCATTGGATTGCGATAATGATTCAAATTCATAAGAGACACATCGAATTTGGGATAGCGATCATTATGTAAGTAAGTCTCAGGAGATTGAGAGTGCAGTAACACCTATTTGCGAGATGATGGCCTATGTTATACATCTCTTATCAAGCTTCTCAATTTCTCAAACTCTCTCAAACTCTCTCAAGCTTTTCAAACTCTCTTAAACTCCCTCAAGTTTCTAAAAAATGTTGTACACATCAAACGTCATCAAAAGAGGTTTGAGGAACCTTTTGAAGAATCCGCAGACTCACATCGCGGCAAGTAAACTCTATACAACTTCTCCAAAAATTTTTTTCAGAGATTACAATACATGCAAGAGACTAATTTCTTACCAAATTCTTTTAGGACATGTGGTCGATGACATCTTCTATTGGGAGGGTGTGATCTTTTGCTCTCTTGGCACCCCTTATGAGGGAGGGGTTTTTCAAAGTAACTATTCATTATCTGCTGGAATACCCGCTGCAACCCCCACATGTAAGTTTTCATCATATTCCAGTTACACAAATGGAACTTAGGGAACACACTCATGTTTAATAATTAGTAAAACACATAGGGACACATAGGGAATGTTTAATTTCATTCGTGGAATCTATTGCTCAATCTATTTCGTTCGTAAAACACATGTTTTTATTTAGACTTATTGAATTATTAAACAGCATTAAAATAAGTCCTTTTCATGTAATTGATTCTTTAAATATCATTCCGGTTCATATGGCTAATTTAGATTGCTTTCAACACCGCGATCTACCACTGTAGTGTCATGGATCGCGGGAATATCTTCCTGAAGATGCTCATACCTGCTTATTGAAGTAAACAACATAACTACAATATTAGAGGCTCTTGTGAAGATGTTGACTCAGCTAGAGTTGGGTGAAGGAGATTCGTTCTTGGAATCTATTGCTCAAGTCTACATCACCGAGATGGACCATTTCAATGAGAAGGCACGAGATATGACTTGATCTTATGTTGGTGAATCAAACAACGCATGATCCTTTAATTTATGCGAAAAGGTTCTTTTTGTTATTATTATAATTATGTTTTGAACTTGGAATGTTTTTAATCATAATTATGTTTTGGACCTTGGTATTATTATAATTATTTTTTTAAGGGCTTATTATTTTTTAATTTTTAATCTAAACTCTAACCCCCAAACCCTAAACTATTATCTATGATTGGAACCTAGATTTTGTTAAATGAAATGCAAAGTTAGAAAATCACAAAAATTGAATTGCAAAGTTGTAAATTGAAAACCACAAAGAATTGGTCATAATTATATAATTGTAAATTGCAAAGTTGTAAATTGCAAAAAATTTATGAGACTTCGGACACTAATTTTAGACTTCACCAGGAGACTACAAAAGTAGATTTCGTGTGGAGACTTCATATGGAGACCCCACAACTAGGTAGAGACTTCAAAAGTAGTATTCGCCTGGAGACTTCATCTGTGTACTGAACCCAATTGGAGACTTCCCCGGGAGACTTCAAGTGCAGACTTCAACTGGAGACTTCATCTGGAAACTTCATCTGCGTACTGAACACTTAGTTATAGACTTCTTTAGGAGACTTCAAGAGCAGACTTCTTCTTTTCCTCAACCTTGAAACTCTTAAGTAACACAAATAACATTTTCCCCTCAAAAATGTCTTGAGCCATATAAATATAGATCAATAATAAAAACCAAAGATTTTAACTTACACAGTTATCGCGAGTATGCCCAGGTGACCTGCATTTTGAACAACTATATTGCTTGTGAGCCTTCCACGTTTTTGGCGTAGTATTTCTTGTGATTTCAAGCCACTTTTACCACCTTGACTTCTTCTGCCTTTCAGGAGGACGCCGGACTAGTGGAGGGAAACCCTTGACAAACTCGGGCTCTTTGATATTGACAGTTTTGGGGAAAATGTTGCTTGCGTACGTCGCATACAAATATTTCTTTGTGTATGATGGGCATACGAGGGCGGCCACATCCATTTTAAGCTCAGGAGCAGCAACAATAGTATGCGAGCAAGTAAATTTTCTCAACATCATACACACCACATCTACATATTCGATGTTGGAAATCAACGATACAATCTCTATGTCCTCCCGTCACGTGGAATCGCCAACTGTCTATACGTTCGACTGTCATCAGGTCAGCATAATGCTGATGAATAGTTAGCAAATATTCAACTCCCTTGCTATGTTTTGTTGTGAGACTCTGATATATCATGGTTTTTACCCGTTTTTAGCCATGATATAAGTCCTTTTTGTTGAGTCTTTTCTTTAGTTTTAGAGTCTTTCAGGTTCTTTTCAAGCTACAAGCGCATATGGAGCTAATTGGATGATTTGGAAGCTTTTGAAGCAATCTAGAGTTGAAGCCGTTCGGGAACAAGCTCAGCATCGATCGACACTGAGAAGCATCGATCGACACCATTCGTTTGGAAGTTCCAAGACCAAAGGACCAAGCATCGATCGATACTACTTATAGTATCGGTCGATGCCAGTAACCAGAACGCGAAACAAACCCGAAGATTCAATTCAGAAGTTTTCCTTATTTTTCGAGATAGACTCCAAAAACGTTTTGAACAAATAATAAATTAGGTTTTAGAGCCTCCTTGAGGAGAACCGGGTGATTCTGGAGAGAGAGTTTTTCTGCAATTGAGTCTTTGGAGAAGAACTCTTAAACCTCTTTGTATTCTTACTCTATTTTCATTGTTTTATATGATATCTATTCTATTCATGATGTTTATTGCTTTCATCATGTCTGATAGATCCCCTGTTAGGATTAGGGTTACTTAAAGGTATTTGATGAATTATTAGATCTGGATTGATTGTTAGGGAATTAATCTGTAGAGCTCTTCACCTAGACTTGAGATTAATGCTTATTCTAGCCTTGCGAACTAGAATCTGATGTTAGGTTGTTTGATTGGCTCGAAAGTGTGATTGATTGCCTGATCTAGTGTTTGGTGAGCAAAAGCCCTATTCGCAAAGAAATTTGGTTAGGGATTTTGTGAACAATTGAACTTGAACGTTAATGCTTGTCTAAATTCATAGAATTTGCAAAGAAATTGGAATTCTAGGTTTAGGCATAGAATAGTTTTCGCAACGACAGTTGGTTTACTTTAAATATGTGATTCCAGTTTGAAAGCGGAGCTTAATTTATTCCTGACAATTGATTTGATTTGATAATTCTGATTTGCCTGCAAGTTTCCCTAAGCCTAGCGTTTTCCTCCACTGATTTACTTCCTTGATTTATTTGTTTTGTTATTCTTAATTACATCTATTCTGCTTAGCTTAATTCATATTTCTGAATCTATTGAGTGTCATCTTGAGTCCTTGTGGATTACCCTAGAATACCATATAGCGACTGCTTAGATACTTTAGGGTATTAGATTTGAGCATATCAAATTTTGGCGCCGTTGCCGGGACTCTAATATTCACCATTAGATTTCGTTTTAGAATTTTGACTAAGTGTTGAGCATCGATCGATACCCTCTAGCATCGATCGATACTCGTTGTTACTTTCGTCACTTACGCGTTTTGCCTTTGTGTTTCAGGTGTATGCAGCATCGAGAGACCAGAGGAAGCAAGAACAAGCAGTTTGATCAACCTATCTAACGAAGAACTAGCTGAATATTAGAGCGTACAATCAGTCAAAAGAAAAAACAAGCTGAGATGAATCGCCCGATTGTGCTTGCTCGTGATGAGGCTGGGGTTTTGAGAGATCAGGAGGGTCACCTGTTGACCGCGCAGGGACAGAGAATTGATGCAGAAGGTAACATTATTGCCCCTGCACCGGTTGCTAATATGGTTATCCCACCAGCTGTGCGTGGGAATGTTGGAATGCTCAGGGTAATCGCGCCATAACGCTTGGAGAATACAACAGGCCAGATTAGTTCTATGCAAACCGATCTACCATTCGTATTCCAACTTTTCAGAGAAACGACTTTGAGCTGAAGCCTGCCTACTACACTCTTGTAGGCCAGCATCCGTTTCATGGTCTTTCTCAATGAGCATCCCATGGATCATAATCGAGAGGTTTGAGGACTTGGTCACCAGCATCAAATACAATGGAGTGCCAATGACTTCCTCTTCTGTAAGCTCTTCCCCTACTCTCTTAGTGGAGATGCAGCTTACTAGCTGAAGCAGTTGCCTCCAGGTTCTCTGACCACTTGGGAGGAAACCAAGACTGCTTTTCTGAATAACTTCTATGATGATGCGAGATCAGAGAGAGCTCAGAAACAAGATCTCCCAGTTTTCTCAGGGAGCGACTGAGGCATTCAAGGCCGCCTGGGTTCGATTTCGATCTTATCAGAGGGACTGCCCTCACCATGGTTTCTCGCAGGTTCAGTTGTTGGGTATCTTCTTTAGAGGATCAATTGGAGGTATCAGATGGCTTTGGACGCTGCAAGCAATGGTAACTTCAACACCAGGTATCCCGAGGATGCTTAATGTGTTGATTGAGAAATCTGGCGTCCAGCAACCAGCACTAAGAATGCTGATTTTGAGAGGAAGAGAAGCAGAATGTAGTGCTGATGGTTTACATATAGCTGAGGTACATGCGAAGCTGGATTCAGTTCACAGTATGTTGTTGGGTAAGCAGTAGAAGGCAGTGCACTTTGCTGAGGAAGTTGAGAACATCGAGAGGGAAGCAGAGGAGCTTCAACTACATAGGTGGTAATGGGTATCAGAATTCATAACAACCGCGGCTTCACTAACAACTCTCAGAGAGGTGGATTCAAACCTGATTTCAAGACTGCAATTTCGGAATCTCAGAAGCCATTTCAGAACAGTGGGTACACTCGAACTTATGAGAATTCGTCCTATCAGACACCACCTCCCCAAGACTCAGGAAAGCAAAGTGAGACTATGCTTGAACATATTCTTGAGGGGGCAGCAGAAGATGACCGTTGACTTCAACGGGAATGAGACGCCCTTATACATTGATATGAAATGGAAAATTGAGGCTTTGAACATCCATCATAAGAATTGGAAACCCAGAATTGCTCAGTGATATATCATTTTTTACCCGTTTTCAGCCATGATATAAGTCCTTTTTATCGAGTCTTTTCTCTAGTTTTAGAGTCTTTCAGTTCTTTTCAAGATATAGTGCTATGGAGCTAATTGAGAATTTGAGAAGCTTTTGAGGCAATCTGGAGTTGAAAGCCAGTTCGGGAAAAGCTCAGCATCGATTCGACACTGCGAAGCATCGATCGACCACCCTTCGTTTGAGAGTTCCACGACCAGAAGACCAAGCATCGATCGAATACCACTTATGGCATCGGTCGATGCCCGTGACCAGAACGTGTTGACAAGCCCGAGATTTATTCAGAAGCTTTCCTTATCTTTCGAGATAGATTCCAAAACGTTTTAGAAACAATATAAATTAGGTTTTGAACCTCAGTAGAGGTATCTTGTATTGAGTTTACCTTGTGATTTCTAGGGAGAGAGTTCTTCGACAATCGAGTATTTTGTGAGAAGAATTCTTGAACCTTTTTTGTTATTCTATTTCTATAATATGATATCTATTCTATTCATTGTGTTTGTTGCATTTCACCATGTCTGAGTAGATCCCTTGTTAGGATTAGGGTTACTAAAGGTAATTGATGGATTGTTAGATCTGAATTGATTGTTAGGGAATATTCTTAGAGCTTTTCACCTAGACTTGAGTTTAATGCTGATTTTAGCCCTCCGAACTAAAATCTGACCTTAGGTTGTTTAATTGCACGGAAGTGTGATTGATTTGCCTGATCTAGTGTTTGGTGAGCAAAAGCCCTATTCGCAAAAGAATTTGGTTAGGGATTTTGTGAACAATTGAACTTGAACTTTAAGCTTGTTTAAATTCTATGAATTTTGCAAAGGAATTTGGAATTCTAGGTAGACATAGATAGTTTTCGTAACGACAGTTGGTTTACTTTAACATCTTGTGTTTCGAGTTTGAAAGCGGAGGCTTAATCTATTTCCTGACAATTGATTTGATATTTGATAATCCTGATTTACCTGCAAGTTTTCCTAAGCCTAGCCTTTCCCTCCCATTGATTTTATATCCTTGAGCCTACTATAAACTTTAGATACATAAGAACACTCTCAAACAATTACTGCTTGTTGTTTACTTTAATTCCATCTATGTTGCTTAGCTTCAGTTCCTTATTTCTGAATCTATTGGAGTTGTATTCTTGAGTCCTTTGTTTGGTCGACCCTAAATTTACTATAGCCGACTGCTTAGATACCTTAGGGTATTAGTTTTGAGCAGTATCAAAATTTTGGCGCCGTTGCCGAGGACTCTAATTTTCCACAAAATAGGATTACGAAATTAGAATTTATCGACTAAAGTGTATTGAGCATCGATCGATACCAAGGGGAGGGTATCATCGATTACTCGTTGTTACTTTCGACTACTTACGCGTTTTTCCTTTGTCTTTCAGGTGTATGCAGCATCGAGAGACCAGAGGAAGCAAGAACAAGCAGTTGATCAACCTATCTAACGAAGAACTAGCTGATTTAGAGCGTACAATCAGAAAGCAAAAGAAACAAGCTGAGATGAATCATCCAATTGTGCTTGCTCGTGATGAAGCTGGGGTTTTGAGAGATCAGGAGGGTCACCTGTGTGACGCGCAAGGGCAGAGAATTGATGCAGAAGGTAACATTATTGCCCCTGCACCGGTTGCTAATGCTGCTATCCCACCAGCTGTGCGTGGGAATGTTGGGAATGCTCAGGGTAATCGCGCCAGAACGCTAGGGGAGTACAACAGACCGGATCAGTTCTATGCCAACCGGTCTGCGATCCGTATTCCTACTTTCCAGAGGAATGACTTCGAGCTGAAGCCTGCCTACTACACACTTGTAGGTCAGCATCCGTTCCATGGTCTTTCTCATGAGCATCCCATGGATCATATCGAGAGGTTCGAGGACTTGGTCACCAGCATCAAATACAATGGAGTGTCCAATGACTTCCTCTTTTGTAAGCTCTTCCCCTACTCTCTTAGTGGAGATGCAGCTTACTGGCTGAAGCAGTTGCCTCCAGGTTCTCTGACCACTTGGGAGGAAACCAAGACTGCTTTCCTGAATAACTTCTATGACGATGCGAGATCAGAGGAACTCAGGAACAAGATCTCCCAGTTTTCTCAGGGAGCGACTGAGGCATTCAAGGCCGCCTGGGTTCGATTTCGCTCTTATCAGAGGGACTGCCCTCACCATGGGTTCTCGCAGGTCCAATTGTTGGGTATCTTCTTCAGAGGGATCGATTGGAGGTATCAGATGGCTTTGGACGCTGCCAGCAATGGAAATTTCAACACAAGGTATCCCGAGGACGCTTATGTGTTGATTGATAATCTGGCTTCTAGCAACAGTACTAAGAATGCTGATTTTGAGAGGAAGAAGCAGAATGGTAGTGTTGATGGGTTACATATAGCTGAGGTGCAAGCTAAGTTGGATTCAGTTCACAGTTTGCTATTGGGTAAGCAGCAGAAGGCAGTTCACTTTGCTGAAGAAGTTGAGAACATCATGGAAGAAGGTGAAGCTGAAGATGTTAACTACATAGGTGGTAATGGGTATCAGAATTCATACAACCGTGGCTTCACCAACAACGCTCAGAGAGGTGGATTCAAATCTGACTTCAAGCCTGCAAATTTCGGATCTCAGAAGCCATTTCAGAGTAGTGGATACACTCGGACTTATGGAAATTCGTCCTATCAGACGCCACCTCCCAAGACTCCTGAGAGCAAGGTTGAGACTATGCTTGAACAGATTCTTGAGGGGCAGCAGAAGATGACCGTTGACTTCAATGGTAAGATGGACACCTTATACACTGACCTGAATGGGAAGATTGAGGCTCTGAACATCCATCAGAAGAAGCTAGAAACCCAAGTTGCTCAGACGGCAGAAACTGTGAAGAGACAGGATGGTTTCCTACCTGGTAAGACAGTGAATCCAAGGGAACATGTTCATGCTATCACGTTGAGAAGTGGTAGAGAGGTTACTCCAAGGCAGAAGACATCCTATTCGCCTCAGAAACTCGTCGATCTTGCTGGAGACGACGATGAAGACGATCAGTTTGCTGGAAATTTGCCAGCATCGATTGATACTACCCCTGTATCGATCGATGCTCGCCCTAAAGTCGACCAGAACCAGAANAGCATCGATCGATACTACCCCAGTATCGATCGATACTCATCCCAAAGTCGACCAAAACCAGAAGCAGACATTTCTGGAATACTAGGACAGATCCTACAGCATATCCTTCCGAGTCTGATTTCTGAAAATCAAACTGCATTTGTGCCAAGAAAGGCAATCACTGACAATGTTCTCATCACCCATGAAATGCTCCACTACCTTAGAACTTCTAAGGCAAGAGTGTATGGTTCTGTTTCTGAAATATCTCTGCAAATTTTTTTTGTAAATTCAGGATTTATGTTTTCATTGATTTTGCAGGTATGGCTCCTAAGACTAGAGGGGAGAGTTCTAGACAGCCTAGAGTACCACGTCCTAGGAAGATGACAGCTCATCACCGGGAGAAGAGCGATTCTGACAAAGCCGCCACAGAGCAGATGGAGACCTAGAAACTCCATCCTACTTGGTTCCTACAGGATAAAATCCTTGAAGAGTTGGGCCTCAAGGAGGAGGTCTACTAGATACTGGAGATGATTGGATTTGGTTAATTTCCTACCAAATCCTAGGACCTGTACGAGATACCCACGAGAGACCTTCTTGCTTCTGTAGAGGTGTATTACCCTACAGGACTCGAGGATGCTGCTAAAGGATGTATCAATTTCTTCCATTTAGGGGCAGCATTACAAGATTTCAATCCATGGGCTTTTTGACATTTTTGGATTCCCTACACGTACGGAGACACGTGATGGCGTGGTCTTCAAACCTGGCGTGTTCTGGGCCACCATCAGTTCGGGCAAATATGTGTGTCTGGAGCCTGGAAGCATGCTCGGATTAGGAGCCCCGTGCTTTTCCTAGTTGCAAAGTTTATCAGCTACACCATGTGTAGCAGACACGATATCAGAACTCTTAGAACTGCTGAGCTTTGGTTGCTGAGAGAGGGGGTTCGCGAGTACATCGAAGACCCAGATGAGGATTGCTATGGAGTATCACATGAGGTGGATTTTGGAGCTCTATTAGCTGCTGAGCTTGTTGGAGCCTGGACTTCCATGAGGAAGAGGGGCGATATCTACTGCGGGAGCTTCGTCAGACCTATTCTCGAGCCTATCGGGATTTAGATCCCTCATCTTACACTAGAGTGCAGACGGAGGTTCATTGACAGAGACTACCTCTACCACGCTTTTGTCTTGATCTGAGGTACCTATGTTCTATAGTTTCAGGACCGCAAGGGCTACTTTAAATACATGCAGCTTCCTGTGTGACATCTCACAAACATCGTTTTAGTCGCACAGGTGTATTTCATGCATCCCACTGTTGTTCTCTCTTTCTCTCTCTTCGCTTGTCCTTCTGAATACACCCGCACCACACGCCTCTTTCAAGCCCGTGCCGCTGCTCTAGCACCACTTCGCGCGTCCAACCGTCCACTTCATCTCAAGGCTCACTACTTGATTATAACGTGACGGAGTTCATCTACAGTGATCTCCCAGACACTGCTAGTGATCAGTTGAGGTTACGACACGTGAAGGAAGTCACAGAGAAGAACAACATGATGCTCATTTTGCTTTTGAGAGTTTTCAGAAAGAACATCCCATGCTGCTTCTCAGCACTTGACAATGTCGCTCTAACTGTCCAGAGAACCAAACCTTACCGCGACAATGTGCCTTCAGCCACCAGCACAACTCCGGAGGATTAATCTAGCTTTGAGGGCTATAGAGGATGCAACATTCCACGGGAGGGGACCAGGCACTGGCAAGGCCACGACGGCTCACACGAGTGAGCACTTGTTGGCCAATTGATTGGTTTATGGGTTTGACCAATCAGTCTTGGATAGGTTAGAAACTGATCGGTTGCAGCTGTTGCACCGATCGGTTGCAGCTGTTTTATCGATCGGTTGCAGCTGTTGCACCGATCAGTTTGCGCTTCATTTTTGAAACCCCTTATTTTATGTATTTTTTTTTTCTAGGTTTATTTTTCTAGATTTCTTTTTCTTGAAAATTTTCACCCGCCTTCATTTTTGTTTACTCCGGGACAGTGCAATTTAAGGCTGGAGGAGGGTACAGATGTACTCTAAAAAACCTTTTTTGTTTAAACCCCATGAAAATTCTTTTGATCATCGTCAAATGTGCATTCATGTGCATAAACTATGGAGTATATGGACCGATATAGCTAGCCTTTCATTAGGATTAGGGATGTTAGACATAATATTTTGGGATGATTAGTGTCTGTACGCTAAGTCTTGTTGACATAATTTTAGGACTTGTTAGAGAATGCTATAAAATGTTGGGAATACTATTTTGATGCTTAAGTTTGTATGACAAAACCGGTTCCACCAATCCTCTATATAAAAAAAAAAACTTATGAGGAAAAAGGGAAGTAGGAACCGGAAAAAGTTAACAGTATCATTGTAAAAACATCAGGAGAATTTCTTAGTATTTTCTTTAGGATTTTATCAGTTTTTAAGGTAAATAAGATATTGTTAGTAAAAGGAACGCTATGTATGCATCAATTGGTTCGTGTCTCACTCTGATTATGCATAATGATTTGCATCCTAGTTTTTTAGGATATAGCCATAAACACTTGAGTCAGCCTAAAATTTTCCTTTACCAAGACCATATCATGTTTGATATCCCATTTGTGAGAATGCACGTATGGTAAAAGGCTAAGTTCATTGACTTCGAGAGTTCCTTGCGATCTCGGGATTTAGAGTATGAGGTATTGACAAGTTCATAGTTAAGTACATAAACTAGGTTTTGCTCGGACTAGTTTTGATGTTGTTCGCGGAAGGAAGCCCCATTGTAAGTATTTTCTAGCTCATATCCTTCTAACATTTCTCCGGACTCGGGTTTTCATTGTTCTTTACTTGAGGACAAGCAAAGATTCATGTATGGAGGAATGTGTTAAACCCAATTTTTACTGATTTTATTAGGTCCTTTTGTAACTATGTTTGCGTCTTTTTACTTAAAACAAGATAGTTTTGAGTCTTTCTTGTATTTTTATGGAGAATGGGCTTGAAGACAAAGAAAAGAGATTCCTCTCGTGGATTATTGATATGCTCAAAATAATACCCTAAGGATACTAAAGCAGTGGCTGCAGTATAGTAGGGGTCGAACCACAAAGACTCAGAGAATCACACAATAGATTTCAAGAATCAAATTACGCTAAGCCAAATCAATCAAGCGAAAATATAAATATGCAGAATTAAAAGATGTAAAATCAATGGAGAGGATATAGGCCTAGGGTATTTCTCAGGAAATCAAAGAATGCAGACAAATCAATCAACAGGGTTCAGGTTAAGCACTGTTCTCGAACTCAAATCACTAAGATATAATTAACCAACTTTCGTTGCGAAAACTATCTAAGTCTAAATCCTAGAATTCCAAATTTCTTTGCAAATCCTAAAGATCTAAACCAGCTTTAATGTCCAAGTTTGATATGTTCACAAAATAATTAAACCAAATTTCTTTGCAGATAATTAATTTGCTCACCTAGATTCTGTCAGGTTATCAATCTCACTTTCGTGACTAATCAACAATTCCTATCTAAGATCCAGATTCGTCAACCTAGAACTACGCCCATGAGGACAACCTATGGGTGAAGAATTCAATTGATTGTGAACCTAGACAGATCAATCTATCTAATCAGCCATTAAATCTCTAATGAGAAAACCCTAAACCTAAAAGGTCAATCTACTCATGACATGCAGAAATGAAGCAAACAAAACATGATTGCAATACAGATCATCAAAGAACGTATACACAAAAGGAGAGACGGATCGAATGGACAATTCAATCAGCTGTTTGTTCATTCTTGTTGGTCTTGGTTTGGGTTTTTTTTTTTTTTTGTTTTTGTTTTTTGTTTTTTCTTGATTTGCTGTTAAGATAGATTATCTTAGGGTTCACAATCAATTGAATTCTTCACCATAGGTTGTCCTCAGGCTTTTAGGTTGACGAATCTGGAATCTAGATTTTAGGATTGTTGATTAGTCACGAAAGTGAGATTGATAACCTGAAAGAACTAGGGTGAGCAAAATAATTATCTGCAAAGAATTGGTTTATTTTGTGAACATATCAAACTTGGACATTAAAGCTGGTTTAGATCTTTAGGATTTGCAAAGAAATTTAATTCTAGGATTAGACTAGAATAGTTTTCGCAACGAAAGTTGGTTAATTATTTTCTTAGTGATTTGAGTTCGAAGACAGTGCATTAACTGATATGTTTGATTTCTGCACTTTGATTTCCTGAGAATACACCTAGGCCTATATCCTCTCATTGATTTTACATCTTTTATTTTTCTGCATATTTATATTTCGCTTGATTGATTTGGCTTAGCGTAATTTGATTCTTGAAATCTATTGTGTGATTCTCTGAGTCTTTGTGGTTCGACCCTACTATACTGCAGCCACTGCTTTAGTATCCTTAGGGTATTATTTTGAGCATATCAATAATCCACGAGAGGAATCTCTTTTCTTTGTCTTCAAGCCCATTCTCATAAAAATACAAGAAAGACTCAAAACTATCTTGTTTTAAAAAGTAAAGACGCAACATAGTTACAAAAGGACCTAATAAAATCAGTAAAAATTGGGTTTAACACATTCCTCCATACATGAATCTTTGCTTGTCCTCAAGTAAAGAACAATGAAAACCCGAGTCCGGAGAAATGTTAGAAGGATATGAGCTAGAAAAACTTACAATGGGGCTTCCTTCCGCGAACAACATCAAAACTAGTCCGAGCAAAAACCTAGTTTATGTACTTAACTATGAACTTGTCAATACCTCATACTCTAAATCCCGAGATCGCAAGGAACTCTCGAAGTCAATGAACTTAGCCTTTAACATACGTGCATTCTCACAAATGGGATATCAAACATGATATGGTCTTGGTAAAGGAAAATTTTAGGCTGACTCAAGTGTTTATGGCTATATCCTAAAAAACTAGGATGCAAATCATTATGCATAATCAGAGTGAGACACGAACCAATTGATGCATACATAGCGTTCCTTTACTACAATATCTTATTTACCTTAAAACTGATAAAATCCTAAAGAAAATACTAAAATTCTCCCTGATGTTTTTACAATGATACTGTTAACTTTTTCCGGTTCCTACTTCCCTTTTTCCTCATAAGTTTTTTTTTTTATATAGAGGATTGGTGGAACCGGTTTTGTCATACAACTTAAGCATCAATAGTATTCCCAACATTTTTATAGCATTCTCTAACAAGTCCTAAAATTATGTCAACAAGACTTAGCGTACAGCACTAATCATCCCAAAATATTATGTCTAACATCCTAATCCTATGAAGAGCCTAGCTTATCGGG